>BMAW01060662.1:103736-202965 GCA_019974015.1 Nephila pilipes | reverse complement strand
GGAAGTTGCTGCATTGCTAAATGACCACTCTCGTTTAATTTCGGCTTTGGAGTTCATAGTGTGTTATGAATTTTAGATCACATTATATCAAAGACTTCTCGAATTGTGAAATGCTACAGTTAAATTTTAATTATATTTTAAGTTCTAAGTTCGATCCTCGAGAAGAGTTTGGGTTCCGCATACTATGATGTCCGACTCTCTTTGCGATTATTCGCACGCACCAAGTTGCTTATCTTCGAGTATCTAGGCCACTGAAGTTTTCAAGCTCTCGTAGTGAGTTCTTAAGTGAAGAAATGTCTGTTTTGGGCTAATAGTCTCCTGTAGGTAGAAATCGAGAAGGTGTGCTGATTGGTTGGCTGTTGCTGTACTGTATTCCTATTGGCTGGTGGTTGAATCGGAGTAGATGAGTCTTGAGTTGGGAATTTTTTTTAGAGATGTCTTGAGATGGAGATGTGAAGAGGCTGCTTTGCTATTGGTTGATGGAAGTCAGAGTAATGCCATTGGCTGCTGTCTCTAGATTATTGGTGTGAATCCTTTATATCGTATCTGTTTCTGGATTGCCACATTGCACTGTTAAGCTCTGCCACCTTACTACTCATAACACCAAAGAAATAAACTCATTCCTTGGAGGCAAATTAGGGCTCTTCTTTTCGTTCTCGAACTATAAAATGAACTGTACGAACTGTTGAGGTAAAATACTCCAATGTGCGTGCATAAAGTTACTTGACTTGAGCTTAGAACTTACAACTGCCTTAAATTTTTTTTTTTTTTTTTTGTCTTTCCAATAAAAAAAGCTAGTCACGAATTTCCCAAGGTTTTATTTTACACAACATTAATAAATTTTACATTTGCTGATGCACTTTAAGTTCTCCCTTTGGTGTGATGTGAAGTTTGGAGGGAGGCCAGCTCAGATATCGTCTTCTTCATTAGACGAGTTCAAAATTACGATGTCCTTCTCAATAGTCCTCAGTTGCTTCTTAGAGGGACGTTAATAAACAATCGCACCTTTTAAAATGACCATTTAAGAAAACTTGTTTGTTACAATGCGTGATATACAGTTTTTATAGCTTCTTGGAAGCAAGTATTTTAATTATTAACAAATCAATTTTATTTGTGTTAGGGTATAGAACGACTTCATAATGTTAATTTCTTTATTTGAAAATTAAATCGTTGAATAAAGAAAAAATTTACTTTGGAGAAACTATACGGCACTGATAAGTTTAAATGAAACATTCAGATTTAATTGATAAAGATCATTTTTAAACACATAATCAAATCTGCACATTAAATCAACATCGCATTCAAATTTCTCATAATTAATCATTCACTTGTTAAAGAGACACAAATTACAGCTTCATAATTCTCCTGTATCACGTACTCGCTGTCATTTAAGAGATTCGTTACCGCGATTCACAAATACGTCCACTTACAATCGAAGTGGATATCCATTTCAGAAGGATTACCGAGCTCAGGAGCTTGCTTTTCCATTATGCTAATTCCAGAAGAGTAGTGGATGGAAATTAATGTCTCCTATCATCAGAGTTACGTATTGTGAACGTAATTCACTTCTATCGATCGCTCTCAATTTCTCCTTACGGTTTACCTTGGCTAGCCATCTGTCTTGAGGCGGCTACTGAACGAAGTTTGTACGAAGTTTAAATAGTGATTTTAAATCAAAAGAGAAGCACACCATTTTTTAGCTCATTTTTTTTTTTTATTAAGTATAATTCATAGATTGATGCTATTAATTAGGCATATAATATTCGAAAATGGTTTAAAAGTATCTTTATTTGAAGATAGAAGCTTCTCCAAGGAGAGTTGGTGTTACATAGTGTGGTCCGTCTGTTGGCACTAAAACAAATATGTCAGGGGCCATAGGTTTGTTTTGATTGTTGACGCGATGAGTTGTCATTTGTATTGAATTTGCATCGTCTTTGAGACCTGTATTCCTCATTATGCATTGAAGCCAGGCACCAATTGGAACAATGGGTTGATTCCGATGGATCTGTTCCGAGAAACGAGTGGCTGCTGTAGTCTAGTCATGATCATGGACTACGGCCGGCGTATTTCCTCTATCGAGTCGTGGTTGAGCCCTGATGCCATCAAAGACTCAAGCCGTGGAAGTGAGGGCTGATGAACGGAAAATCTGGTAAAGATCCTGTCCTTACTTTGGATGGTAGGAAGTTTGCAGAAGGAGGTGCTAGATCAGTTGCTGTCCTCGTCATTTGACCAACTTTCAAATTTGAGTTCCAGTCACTAATAGCCCTCTCATTGTTTCTCAGTATGTTAGTGTAGTCGGTGCATCACACCAAAGAAAACGAAGGCCGGAAATGTTACGGTGGCCATTTGTTAGATGCGAAACGTGTCATATTTACAGATTTCTAGAAAAGGAAAATCGATCAGTGGACATTGTATATGAGTTACTTTTTATTACGGGCACTTTTGGATTTTCTCGTATATATTCAGAATATGCAGAAAAGTTATTTTGATTTACAATTTGCTGCCCAAATTTCGTGAACTGTCAAGCATATGTGAAAGGTCGAGATCGTAACAATATATCTTTATATGTCATCAGTTATTATATGACTTGTATAGCTTAAACCTATAAGGCATCAGAAAAGAGAGAACTGATATTATATTATAGAGGTCAATTTTCATAAAAAACACTAATCAAGTAACTTGCCTATTTCGTTTATCATGCTTATAGGTTCCATTCTGCAATCATTAATCAGAGCACAAATTTTATAGGTCTGATCTGATACCAGAATATTTGAGAAATATATAAAGCATTTTAAGGAGATGTCGGTTCGTGTCATGTACCATCAAAGAGCCATTGTATACACTGGAATAAGCTGTATGTCAAATGAAATGTGGGCCCCTAAATCCTTTTGTGCAGTATGTAGAGTTGAAATATATAGGAAGTTTAACTATTGAATAGTTTCAAATGCGTTGAAATACTTCACCGTGATTGAAAATTACAGTTCGTTCAACACCTCTCGTGTATTGTTTGGTTAACTCAAACCAGATCAAATATAATACCCTTTAAAAAAACTGCTATTGAATAGGCAATAAATATTGAATTTTAATCTGTACAGCAAACATAAATTAGAAGAGCATTAAAACAAATAGGGTGCATGAAATTATTTTGTCGTATAAAATCATGTCTTAGCTCAGTCATCAGACGTCCGAAAGTGGAGTGAATGTATTTAGAAAACTGTTGTTTTCTAAACATCGAAGGTGGTGAACGGATTTCATCGTAATGGATCAGTTAATGATTTTGAGAACTGAGATCATTTATCAAATTTTGATTTTTTCGCATGAGCTTCTGAGTTGGGGAAGTTTTTTGCGCGAAGCTTCCATTGACTTGAAGACCTCATCGGGGAAACTTTTGTCCTACTACAAAAGTTCAGCACTTTTAGTATCATTAAAAAATACTCTAATCATTCTTTGAAGTCATCAGTATTACATCGTACTGATATGTGCTCATTTGAATATCTAATGTGAAATGAAAATAATGATTTTCTTTATTTCTAGCAATACATGCACTATTACTTAAACGCGTAAGTTGATGGCTCTCGTTGTGAATAAGTTTATTTTGAATACTTACCATATCTAAAGGTCTGTCCTGTGATGTTAAGAGTAATTTTGTGTTTTGTATGTTAAGAGTGTATGAAAATGATTTGAAAAAGTAACTTTCATTGTTTATAGAATGTCAAACGCTAAATATTAATTATATTTGTATTATTGTATGCATACGTGTAAGCTTTGTCTGTTTGGAAGTTTTCTTTGTGAAGGAAAACCAGAATGGGTCGTTTTGAATACTTTTTATTTCATTCGTATCTTTTTTCAAAAAATTTGGTTGACACGTAATTTCTTTCACTAAGTATGATATTCATCTTTTCTTTTTCTTCTCATTATACAAGAATATCACTTGCATTAGACAGGGTCTTTCTGTTTTTCATACTTGAGGATAGCTTTGATTGACAGCTTTATTATAGAAAACCATCGATAACTATCACCTTATATTGACGTTACAGAATGCATTTACTTGCAATGCCAGAGAGGGACAAGAATGGCATGTTCTTTCATTTGAATTTTCATTTATTTTTTTTACTTTTCCGTGTTGAGCTATAGTTTAAACGTTTTTAAAGTACATCTATAACGATTCATTCTGATCACATATCGATTTAGATTTTGTGCCTATCATTCTCAATAGTTAATTACTTTTGCAATTGACCGAAAAAATAATCAATTTCATCTTAAGTTAAGATTATTGTTGGACATGAGAGGCAGGAAATGGCATTCTGCTTCTTTTTTAAGCGCAACACTTATGTCGTAATTTGTCAATCCAACAAAAAGGATTCAAGATTTATATTTAAGAGCTGAAATATATATCGTATTGTTACATATATCAGTATTTCTTATATTGTATTGATTAATAGACATAGTTCTTCGTGTTCTTCTCAGCTTAAAAGTTCTAATATAACCGAATAAAGACTCGATTCACAGTTCAAAATAATTCAATCTATTGAGAGCAAGCCCTAGGAGCGCTTATATTCATCCACCGATTGAATAAATGTCATAGGCTACTGTTTGCTGACAATGAATCGGTGGACCAAATTACTATATAAATAATTCTAATTTATAACCTTACTATTAGTTTATATCAATATGCTACAACAATAGTGACTGGCAATGTTCTTATCTCCGCCATAAGTTATATTATTTATTCTTATATCCAGAATAACCTATTAATTTTAGATGTAATAAAAGGAAACACAACAGCTACAAATAATCGTCCTGGTTCCTTTTATCTGTTGTAACTACTTAAGTCAGTATTTTGCTGTACGATACTGACTGTTATTATGGTTCTATCGTCATCGTAGATCAATACACACCAGGATAGAAAAATAATTTTTTTCTAGATGAAGAAAAAACCATTTTATCACAGAAAATTGGATTTTGTGTGTGGTTGATTGTTTATTGCTGTTCTTTCTGAAGTGTCAAAACAATTTTTAAATTAAATATTAATTTTGTTACGGATTGGCAGCTCGTTTAGAGCTAAACGATGGACTTCTGAGATTTCGATTTAGATAAGACAGATGTCTTTGTTTTTTACGCCATATCTTGCATTTTCATATTTGAAAAATAGGGACGACAATAACTCGTTTGTTCCATCTATAATGGAATCGAGACTTTAGTTATTGAATTTCCTATCGCAATCTAAACCATAATATTCCCTCTCCCAATTTTAGTTAAAACAATGTATCACTAATTGCCAAACTAATGATATGTAATACGTCTTTGTATAAATACTTTGAATTGGTAGTAAATTCTGACTTGGCTACAAAGAAGTTGGAAGTTAAGTTGTTCTTATGAATAAAAACGTTAGATGTTTTTTTAAATTCTCATTTTTTCTTGTAAGATTGATTCATCTGATCTATCTTTAATGTTTTTAATATGATGTTATTTGGCTTTATCATAATCATTACTGTGATAACCAATTACAAATATTACTCATTTGCAATTTTTTTGCTGCTTGGAATCTCTATCGCAACAATTGATCCCCTATTCACCTTCAACCTCTCTTTCACTCAAAAAATAATTTGTCCATTCAGCCATTCCATCTGAACACCAATTTGTCCTTGTACCCACCCTTCCAACCAACTCCTCATATCCCGTTACGCCACTGTGTATCCTTCTTTGCTAGTGGCGTTAACTGTACAAACGCCTTCCTCGGAAATACCGTCGCTCGAGTTGACAATTTAGACTCAATTTGTCCTTTCTCTGGACATGGGCGACCTTATTACTGCGATGGGACATCGAGATGAACGGAGGCTACTGCTGAAATGGCAAGGAATTGGGCAGTTTCCACCAATGGTCACTATCGCCAGGGTCGTTTTGTATCGAGAATGGCTTTAGGAGCGCTCGACATGGTCGCAGGTCGTTACTGGCCGGATGTTCCGATCGTAATTGTGGAAATTGGTTAAATTGAATTTGCCAGTTTATATATGAAGGGCCTAGTTAAGGATCTATTTAAAGTTCGAGTTAAATGGAATGTTTCTTTTGAAATTTATTGTGATTCATATCATCTGCTGTTGTTAAGGGGTATGAGTATTAAGTTTGCATAAATATTTTGAAATGCGTCATCAAAAGATTTTGATTTAGTTTTCTTCTAGATTCGTATTTACTTGAGCCATGGTAGCCGAGGAGTCAGGCTCCCGAGTCATAGTGGAATCAAGGGTCTGAGCATTGTTTCAATAAAGACCCGTCGTTTATAGGGTTGATATAGTCAGGTCCAAAGTCCTTTGAGATAGTGTGGAAATTAAACGAGTAGGGTGTCGTCCTCTGCTCAGGTGTCGTCCTCGTCACTTAATCATGGTTTTAAATAACAAGGTCAATCACCAATTACTTGTTGCTTCTATGCACCAAAATTAACACTCAGTTGTGTTTATTGATTTAAATTTTATGATCAGAAATCTGGAGAGGAGGTGATAAAAAGCAGTTAGGGCAGATCTCTTCAAGTTTGTAGATGTACTTCGCATATCTATAAATCAGTATCACATTTATTGGCGCCATTTAACAGATGGCAGTCCAAAACGATAATATCATTTTTTTTATCAGCAACATCATTTTTCTTTCTTCAAACGCATGCATTTTTTTCACGCAACCTCGTAAACACAAAAAATAAAATTGAATCAAGAGGCTAATTTTTTTCTATGTTATTTTATCTTAATCAGTGTATTGCGAATCACTTTGCATCTATTTGAAGAATTTTTTTGATAATTAGTCTGAGTGTAAAAATTTAATTTATTTTTTTGCATTAAAAATACAAAAATAATGTTAATAAAAATTTATTTTGCATTTTAGCATTTTTCAAACAGATGCAGTTTTCGAGAATTTAAATCTACACAGATCTAGGTATTTAATCAATAAACTATTTGTCTCGTTCCTAAATGTCATATTATAAATGTCTTTTCCAAAGTTTTATTTCATCGAGTCTATTGCGAATGCTATTCACTGAAATACAAGGTCATGATTAATCTGTAATCACCATCTATATTACTGCCATGTTGATTACCGATAAAGCCATGCAAAACAAGAAATTCTGTTCAGAGATTAATTAGTCACTAGATTATTTTAGATTATCTCTTGATCAGTCATGCCAGGTTTTGTCCGAAATTGAACTTACACTTTTATCAGAATAAAATAAAACGCTGACACACGCATGTTTATTAGAGCAAATAACTTCAATTTTATATTTTGAATTGAAAGTGAAATACAATCAATACAGTTCGTTTCAAACCAATATCATCAATGGAGATTAAGTATCATCAAAGTGACTTGAACTCTGGAAACGATGGATTAGTAATTCATCCGGAGTTCATTGAGCAAATGCAAGTCATTCACGTGACCATTTTCATTTTGTGTTCACCGTCTTGTTGCTATGCTAACTTTCCTGCTTAGTAGCTTTCCCAAATAGCCATATCCAAAAGATAAGGTACTGAAGAAATAATGATTATTTCTGTCTTCTTGGACAGAGCTAAAAATAAAAAAAAAAATTATAAAAAAAATGTGCCTTGATAAGGAATCTTCACTTATTCGATTCTGGAAATAATGAAATTTAGCGGCAAATTGGATATATGCCAGAAATAGTAAGGTGAAAATATTTTCTTGAACGCTGTCTTGATGTTATTAGATTGTTAACTTCTGTACTACCTTGTGCTTGTTGTGTAAGAAACATTAGGGAGGAAATTATTCAGAATTAATCGAAATGTTTTTGCCTCCCTTTTTATACACAAGTTAAAAGAAAATTACTTTAGAGGTTCATTTATATGTTGACCGCAATCTGAATGTTCAGTTGCGGAATATTTTTGAAAATGCTACCAAACAACTATAAATGTAATCGATCGCTTTTAAGTATCTTTTGTTGGTACTTACAGAATTTTTTTAGAGATCCATCACAATGTTCCGTTGCGATCCACTTGAATGCTCATTTCTGGAATCTTAGAAATTGTGTAGATATTTATCTATAATGTAATCAACGCTTTTGAAAGCATTTGTATTGTAAACCGATTGCATCCGGTGGATTGAATTTTTTTAGAGACCCATCAATATTCTGTTGCAGACAACAGTTCGAATGTTAATTGCGGAATGTTTCGAAAATGTTGCACATGCTTAAAAAGGTAATCAACTCTTTTTAAAATACGTTTTGTATGCTGATAGAGGGTTTTTTTAGACAACGTTATTCCGTTGCGATCTCAATTCAAACGTTAATTACAGAATATATCGGAAATGCTGTAAATACTTGTAAATGTAATCAAATGCTTTCGAAAGCAACTGTTTTGTATACTGATCGAGTTTTTTAAATAATTCTCTATTGCCTGTCGCTGTTCAATTGTTCATTGCGGATTATTTCGAAAAGACTGTAGGTATACTTGTAAATTTAATCAGTTGATTTTTTGAAGTATTTGTTTTGTGTTATGTATACTAATAGAATATTTGATGTATATAATACATTAAATTATGCGCGTAATGGAGAGTCAACTAAAACTCTTTAAAATTTTATTTTTGATGTACATTATGAAATCTCTAAAAATTCTGTCAGATTGCGACTCTTTAGGAATTTTGCAAGATCTTTGTATTACCCTGCACAACATTTATTGAAACATGATGCAACTGTTTCCGCCCCGCCCCCTTTTTTTTTCAAAATTATCGATCCTTTCAATGCGCATGAATCGTATAGTATAATGATGTTTGTTTAATAATAGATAATTTTATTCTTCTCTTTACTTTCTTGGCTAAGAAATTATTTTAAAAAATTATAAAATTGTGTGTAGTTTCAAAATTAAATTCGAACTCATTAGATTTTTGTTATATATTTTGACTTCTTTTCAACATTTAGTCTCCAGAACTTCATAAATGAATCCTTCGTTGCTGTTATTAATATAATGATAGTAATAATAATCTTCAAATTTTCCTTGCACTACTTAACTATACAAAATGTTCTATAAACAAACATTCTAAATAATTTATCAACAGTGCACAAAGGAAGCATTCAGTTATATTTTAAATTAGCAACGTGCCTACATCTAGCTCATTAAAAAAACAAGGTGTCCTTTTTTTCATAGCTTATCTTTCTCTCATTCTCTCTCTCACTCACTCTTTCCGGTGTGTTCTTAAAATTTCAGCAAAACCTCAAAAATGTCATTAACAAAAAGACAAGGAAAGTATCTTGTTTGACTTTTTTTTTGAATAGGGAAATCAGTTACTGGATTTTATCTAAACTTGTATAGTCATTAGTTTCTGCACCGGGAACATAACTAAGAAGATTACTGTTTCCCTGTTCGAAATGTCCACAACTTTTTCAGTTCATTATTCGATGTCTATCTCGTCCTGAATCCTCAGTACCAGTCACACGTTTTTTAAATCTCATCTGTTTGAACATAAACATCTTCTCCCCACCCCACAACATTAGCAGACAGATAAGAAAAGACTTTCCTGGTAAAAGCATGGTATTGCTACGGGGATTCTATGGTTATATTTAACAGCTTCTTTCATAGCGAATTATCAAGAGGTAAGAGGGAGGGGGAAATTGCCAAACAGCTATATCTCATTTTAAAACCTTTTTCTAATCTATAAAAATCTCACACATCTTTAGTTTCATGAAAGGTAAGGAGTAAAAAAATTTAATAGCGTAACATCTGTTGACATGAATCTGTAACGAGGGATGAAGTTTATAAGTAACATTAACTTTCTCTTGTGTATGGAGTGTATTTTAATGCGTATTCAACGCTTCTATTTATTATAGATGAGTCCAAGAAAAATACTTGTATTTACATAGTATGTTAATCTCAAAAGAAATTTTTATAAAGTTTCGGTAAGATCCGTTGCAAGCGTTACAGTTTAACTCCTTTTTTTAAAAAGTGTATTTAAATTACAAGACGCAAACTTTCCCATACGCTAGGGGAAAAATAGATAACATCGAAATCGGAAATTATAATTATTTCTTTTGTATCATATTTAGTTATCTATATATATGACTCAAGAATATATTTTTGGTATTACTAAAACTGTCCTAAAAGTACTTGTTTTTGACGATAGATGGAGTTTCCAAGATAAGTTGGCATTATTGTTGTGTGACTCTATACATCTAAACGTGCCGAAATAAATTTCATACTGATTAATAAAATATTTTCCATTTGGCAGCCTTTTATGCTGCTAAATCAAAATTTGGTTGCTGTCTCATCGAGATATATTCGTCATTTTGCTTCATTTTCTCCCCATCGATGAGACCTGGATTCTTCATTATACACCTGAAACTAAGCAACAACCAAAACAATGAGTTGCTTCTGATGAATCTTCACTAAAGAAGGAAAAAACGGTCTCATCTGTCGGAAAAAGTATGTGACGTTTTTTTCGGATGCGGAGGGCATCAAAATCATTGAGCTAGAAAAAGGAGAAACAATCATTGGGCAATACTAAAAGCAAGCATGCTTAAGACAGATTCTTTATCGTTTTCTTCTCACATTTACCTCCACACTAGTGATCTTTTTCGTTCCCATGGGGTTAATTGTCTGTGGTAAACACGGGTGATGCGCCCTCGGGATTCTCTAGCGATCCTTCTCTATTTTTGACCCTCCTCTTTGTCAACCGGTTTTTCTTTTTTCCAATTTTTTCACACATCTAGTTCATATATTTACACTTTACCAGCTTTTCTTTCGCTTACCTTGTTTGATACATGACCTCATCTGCCTTTTGCGCCATTAAAAATGTTATTATTCACTCATTCAAACGTCTTAATCTTAATTACACATTGTTAAGTGCAGTATAGCCACATTTGGTCTTTGTGCCATTAAATTCCTCCATAAATCCTTCCCTCCCTCATTTACCTCCACAATCTTCAATCCAAATTCCAAGAATACTCTTAGAATACTCTCAGTATAAACGTCCCTCCCTTTCGGAGCAACGATGTCAACTAGCAGGAAAGTTAGCTTTCGGGGCGGCTCTTCTCACATTGTTCTGAAAATTTTTCTCTCTGGTTTTTCTCCAGCTCGTGAAGCAGCTCTCCGATTGGCTGGTCACATATACAGTCAACCAATTGTGTAACTTTTAGGATTTTATTAAAATTTTTCTTAATTCTGACAATATTTCTTGTTTTTCAACTTAAAATTCTTCAATTTTAATTATTCTTTTGAGAGGCAATGTCTTAAAAGTAGTATTATATTAAAATTAAATTTTTTGACAAGCCGCTGGCCAATACAATTCATTATAAGACATCAGATTGGAGATCAAAGGATGAAAGGTCTAAGTGCCCGTCAATTATTCGTCTCTTATATAACCCATTCCTAATACTCCATTTTTCATTCCTAATTCGCGTAAGTTTTGGATCATTCTCGTATATAACAAAACTATTTTTTTGCAAAATATTTCGAATGGAATATACTAGAGTATTCATTACTCTTCAGTGCAAATTGTTAAATGTAATTATTCATTTTAAATTATTATTTTAAAATAATTTGAAAATCAATAAAATATCTATTTAATTCTACTCTATACGTTTTATACTTTTTAAAAATTATAACTTATTTTTTGAATCTGATTTACTTTTTCGATTAAAAAAAATATTTAAGAATAATTACTTCTCTCAAAATAAAAACATTTCTTTCCTTATTATCCTTATTTTTTTTTTTCCTTTTAATTCACACGTTAATAATTCAAGTAAGTTAATAATTCAAAATCCGACTCTATTCAAAAATACATATTTATAAAAAAGAATCGAAAAAATTTATGTGAGAAAATTTTAATACTGTAACATCACAAGCATTTTTCTTCCCAAAATGAATATCCCAAGATAGAGTCTTCAATGGAAAAATATTATTTATTCGTTATTTTTCTTGGTTAAGTTATCAGAATAAAGCTTCATAAACAAACAACTACGACGGAAAAATAATACATTTTAAACCCGAAACCCATCTGGATTGTTTTCCTTCGAGCTTTATCTTAGAGTAACGGAACAATATTTACCTCCGAAACCAAAGTAAATAGCCTTTGGTATGAAATATTGTTTTTTCCCCTTCTTTTTTACTGTTTCTCTCCAAAGAAATTGATAGGCACTTAGTTTAATTAAAGTTTACAACGCATGAAGAGTTTATTCTTTACAAGATTATGAAAGCATTGGTGTGTAAACGTAATTGAATGAAAAATTATGCTGAGTTTTCTATGAAATATTGTTCTTTAATAAGTGTGATGGAAAAGATTAATTTTATGAACTCTTTGAATATAGTTAGATTTTATCTGATGGTTTTACAGAATTAGCTTCTGGTCAATTAAATGTCATGTTGAATGTGGGGACGAGGGATGTGTCTTGCACGAGGGATCTGTTTTGCAAGAAATAAATAAAGAAAAAGAAAGTATTTAAATAAATTTTCACTCTCATTAAACTGCCAAAAAATTTTGTTTGATGAGATAAAAGAAAATATGTAGTTTAAATAAATATTTATAAATAAATAAAAAAAAAGTTATATATATATATATATATATATATATAAGAACTAGATTGCCATTCACATAAAAATGTAATGCAGTTTATATATATATACACACACACTAATTGTTAAAGTTAGAAAGTTAGTTAATAAGTTAGAAAGATCATATTCTGTGGTAAACTTATTTTATTCGACTGTAACATTTTAAGGTGTCAGAATCTTTACTCCTTTGTTTTTTTCTTCTTTTTTTTTCATGTTAATCAATTTGCTATTGCTGAAAGGGATGCTTTGAATTCGTTTAACTAAGCCTCCAAAATGTTGTTTATCGACAACATTTTAAATTATTTATGCGTGCATTTTGATTTTCAATGTTTTCATTTTCCAGGCTTATAAGATTATTAACACAATTAAGGAAATTTTTGCTTAATTTTCGAAAATGAATAATGTTTCATTTATTACTTTCATTTGTAACCATTGTGTGCGTACACGTGTCAGAAGGTAAATAATTTGATTGAACTTCGTGGGTTTTTTTTTTTTTTTTTTTTTTTTGTTGTTGATAGATTATAATATATTTCTTGAGTTGAAATTTTGTTTCAAAAGGATTTGCGAACGGTAGAAAAAAATTTCTTTTCCATGCTCTTTATTTTTTATTTCGCTTGAAGGTCGTGAATTCAAGTCACAAATTTACTGAAAATCGTCAAGTTAAGTAATTAGAGTGAGGGTGTTGTGCATATAAAATTTCATTTAATTTAAAAAGTATTCACGTGGAATAGAACTTAAGTTAATATCGAATGTCGTCCCAGTCACTTAATCGTCGTTTAAAACTAAGAATTTCGTCGCCAATTTCCGATATGCAGCTTAAACACAATTTTATTCATAAACAAACTAAGCTTAATCAAAAATCACACCTTTTCAATTTTTAACATTCGTGTTAAAGGGGAAATATGCAACCCAATTATTTCATGCTAAAACTATGTTATAATTTATGCTTTTGGGTCCCCTCACCTATTTGCGGTTATTTTCTTCCGTTAGTTGCATAAAATTTTAAGATTCACAGATGTGCTTCACAAATTTGTATAATTGCGTCTTCAGTTTGTGAATTTATTTTGTTTTTATAATGTTTTATGACAGTGCTATAGTCCAATATATGTATATAAACTTATTTTTTCATATCAAGAGCCATTGTGGAACAAATCCTAATGCACATTTCTTTTCCAACTTATTTATTACCTTATACCAAAGTCAGCTGATGTTTTCTATATCATTTTTCACATAACGGCATCGCATAAAGATGATCTATACACCTTTTCCTACCTCATTTAACCTAACTTATCTCGATATAACTTAAAAGCCACGCTATTTACTCGCTTTGATATATCCCGAAGTAGATCATAATATATCAAGATAGGGATGGTGAGTGTCTTCCCATAAAAGATTTCATCGCCAACCTATCCCATACTGAGCAATAGGGAGACCGAAAAAAAAAATCATAAATCGTCCCAAGTATCCTCTGCCATTTCTTACCTTAAACTACGGCACTCTATTGCATTACCGGAATCGCCTAAACTTCAGTCTATCACTTAAGAGGTATAGGTCCTTTTCCATGCGCCTGGGTATAAACAATACCCCGTGGCAATACATGGGACGTGGGTCTCAATTTATGTTGCCATGTTCAGTCCTCGGCGCATGCCCAGATCCTTTATGACACCCCATTAGACTGACCCCCTTCGAACAGGAAACACACTTTCTATCTTTTGATAAGCCCACATACATCAGAGCGAGGCTTTAATGCAGTTTTATGCCACCTCCCTTTGCGGGGTCATAAAAAAGGTAAACTGCTAAGGAATCTGCCCAACAAATTGGGAGTTTTTATACTGGGAGGGTCTTTTATTGGGGATGGTTTACGGGAGGTATGTTGTAAAAAGTACCCTTGTTGCATTCTTTAATTGCCGTATTTACTCTGTTGATCGAAATGAAATTAAGTTATCGTGATGGGTGGGTGGAATAAGATGGTAAGAGTATTTATTATGTCGGAAATTATGTTATAAATTCCATAGACTAATGCATAAGACTTTGATTGAAAAAATGGGTAATTTGGCTAATTCGAATACACAAAAGTAAGTTCGCCAAAGGGAGTATCATCAGCTTGCTGCTTTAACGAGTGGTTTTTATCTTAATAGAATTTACTGGAAAAGAATAAGGGTGTGAAATCCTTGGGATGATTTTTATATAAATTTCCTGACTAGATAATTTTATGTATGGCGTGTATATGAATGCGTGTTTTTCCTTTGTGAGATGTAGCCACAGTAGTATATCGTGGACACGAACGCGCGACCGGTGTTGTTTCCGTCGAGTCGTTGGCTCGAATCCTGATGCCATTAAATACCCCCCACCCAATGACAGTGCCGGTACTCGTTTAATCAGTCGAGTTCTCAATTCTTCCGTTGGCGTGGTGTGGAAGTTTGGAGAAGGAGGTTGCAACACGGGTATCCTTCTCGTCACTTGATCTAGGTTCAAAATGCGACTAAAATAAAATCTCACTCCATGAAATTTTTTGACACTTGTCTTTGGCATATAATTCTTCTAAAACTCTAAATATTGGCGTAAATTCGTTTTTTTTCCCCTTTCAGAAAAAAGTATTTCCTCGTGATTCTCTTACTGACATCTCCATTTTCTTTGAAAAAAAAAAACTTTTTTCCTAGATAAATAGAATGGGATTTGGATTTTGGATAATTATTTTTGAAAATTATCTGTTTAAAAACTACAATATCGTATCTCGGTTAACTTAATTTTCAGTTTCCAGTATTTTTTGCCTCGATCAACTTATGAAGATGATTTGCATTGAGGATTATTAAGGACAACATAAATAGTACTTTTATCTGGAGAAACCTGTAACTTGATTTTTTTCTCTCTCCATTTCTCAGTAATATCCTCTTTCAACTGTATTTAAAACAATGAACTATATATTTTTTGCGTCCAGTGATTACATTTTTTTTTAAATTTCACCTCATGCATGATTATAATTTTAATGTACGTATAGTAGTGAATGAATGAGTGTGTGTATACGATGTTATATATAAAGCCATGTTCTTTAATAATTCTCGTAAATTTTTTTAATACACTTTAGTTGTTATTACGAATTGTTTTACTTGTATTTTTAGCATGCCTTTCGCTAATAAAAATTAAATATTTTATTAGAGAATAACATTTCTCTAAAAGTGTAAGAAGAGGGGGGGAAAGCGAAATTATCATAGAAGTTTTAGTCATAGAAAAAAAATTAAGAATCAAATAAGTTATTATTTACATCACAACTAACTAATCTAATAAAAGTTTTGTATTTAAACAATTTTCGTGCCAAGTATAAACTTTTTTTTAGATATTTAAATATTTATCCTTTGCTTTTTAAGAAAACTCAAATTATTCTGCAGAATTTTTCAATTACTTAAAATATCTAAATATATTAAACTAGACTCGGCATTTTTCTTAAAGCAAATTTCAAGACCGAAATGAAAAACTTGCAATAATCGATAAACAACAATTGATAGATGTGAAATTAATTTATTTTTTCTATTCTAAAACACGCACAACACACAAGTTTGCATGCGCACACACTCGGATACATACATATGGGGTCTTATCGACTTTCGACCAGTGGTCACGACAGCCTAGTGTTCATGGTCGGAGACTCGCGGCCGGCGTTTCCTTCGAGTCGTTGATTAGAGCCCTGATGCCTCTAAAGACCCACCGTGAAGGGAGTTGATGTACATTAAATCATATCAAAGTCTCGAGTCCTCCCATTGGCGTGATGTAGAAGTTTGGAGAGGAAAATGCCAATTCATGTGTCGTCCTCGCCACGTGACCAAGGCTCAAAATTACGAGATCTGTTGCCAATAATCATTGTGTTGTTTCTCAGTGCGACAGTCATAAACAATCATAATCGACTAAAGAGTTGTTTCATTCCGTCTACCGTGTGATTAATTTTGATTTATATTTTTTAAACTACTTGCATACAAAAGGGATAAAAACATTATATATAAATTATAAAATAAATTCAATTAATATACGTATAATAATTCTGCATAGTGTTAAAAATACTTTACATGCGCATTACAAACAAAAATACAATATAAATTTACTCGATACTTCTTTATTGACTATTTTTCTTTATATTTATTATGTCGTAAATGCGGATGGTCATAAATTGCTGAAGTCGTTAAGTCGAAAAGAAGACACTTACAGGCATAAAAATTGTAAAATGTGTTTAATTTTTAGATCAAAGACCTGGCTTTTTGACTTTGTTCGAGAAATCGCTGTGCACCTCCGCCACCACTTATAGTCACTGATAACGTGTCCCATCAAAAACACTGTTATCATCATCCAGCCGAGTTTCACCTTACTCAGCTTCCTTGAACCATCGGGTCATATTCAAATGAAAACCTGAGAGCCCCTCCTATGTCATTAAGGAACAGGGAGTGTCCCAATCTCCCCAGTATAGCACTGTCACCCTCTCGATATCTCGTGGCTTTCACCATCATCCGTCATTGCAGAAGATAGCATCAGGTTGAGGGGGCCATTGCCTGCGCCCATCCGTCTTGATAACTTCTGCGGTTGACCGTAAATACATCAAGTGACGAAGCGCAAGCTAGAAAAAAATATATATGTAGATCTTTATCGCTTGGTTGTTTACTTTTTGTTACATTATATCGCTCTGGATGGCTCTTAAGCGCTTTTTCTCCCGTCTCCTAAGGTTGTTGTATGTTTTAAAAGGTCATATAGTTTTATTGAATGGAGACGGGCTGGCAATGGTGCGTTGAAGGTTGTTTTTTTTTTAAAATGTCTTTGATAGCTGATGGTCTGATAATGAAGATGTTATTAACTCTGAGGAAATGAATTTGAGCGTGTTCTTATTTATGGAGTGCTAAGAGATGAGAGTGGTTGTTGAGATCGAATCTTATTTTGGAGTATTAAAAAGAAGCGAGGATACGTGTTGAATGTTTGACTTATATTGCGAAGAATATGAAATTTTTAGACGTAAGTGTTCTTAACAGGTTATCGTTTGAAGGAGGCCCGACTTTATTATACGAAATTCGTTTTAAAAAATTAGAATTTTTGTATCTCATTTAATATTAAAAGTAGTCATATATTTGTCTTGAACAATACCAAACGGAATTAGATTAAAATAATTGTTGAGGAGGCCTTTATTCATGCAAAGCATACATCCGTTCCGTGCAAAAGTTTTATTTGAAATTAATTGAATTTTTTTTAATGGTAAAATAAATGTAAAGGAGAAATGAAATGGTTGTATAGATTGCTATCAAATGTACATAGGTCATATTACTATTCTATGCTCTTTAAATGTGATGATTAAAAATTACATGTTTTTGATAATGGCATTACTAAGGCAAATTCGTGTTATCTTAAATTCGAGTTTGTTTGTTGCGGTCTATAAAACGACACTGTAACAAATATGAATATATATATTTGTTCTTGGGTCAGCTTAAAATCAAAATTAAAATAGTGCCTTGCCAGGTTTCATCATTATATAATGGAAACTAAATAACAACAATAAGAATGAGTTGCTTTGGGTAAATCTACTCTTAAGAAGCAGTGAGTTTTTTTTAAGTCTCATTATTTGATTAAGTATATTTTATAGAATTCGTCATAAGATACGAGGGTGGCTCCAAAAGAACTTTTGTTTGAAGATAGCGTTTTTCTAAGACAAGTTGTTGTTTCTATAGTGTGCTGCCTTTTGTTAAACGGTGCCAAAACAAATTTGTCAGTGGCTCTTAGGTTTATTTTGATTGCTGACGCGATGAGTTGCCGTCATTTTGCATCGAACTCTCATTGTAGTTCACCTGTATTCCTCGTTATGCATAGAAAACAAGGAAAATTCAAAATAATGGGCTGTTTTCGACGAATCTGTGCCGAAATAAAAAAGGATTTCTGGACAATATTACAATTAGTTACCATAATCCTAATACGATTTTTTCTTAAGAAATTGTCCTCGTACATTCTCTTTAATTCTTAACAATTTTAAACTTCTTAGAATAGTGTAAATATTTGGAAAGTTTGCTGAAAATTCTATCGGCAAAGCTCGTAGGAATGCAATGTGCTCCCTCTTTTAAAAAGAAATAACTGTATAAAAAAAATTTGTTATAAAAAAAAAAGAAAAAGATTTTTCTTTTGGAACAAAAACTTCGATTGTATAGATTCGTATTATACTCAAGACACTCACACATTCAAAAAAAAAAAAGCATTGAAAAAAAAGTCTGGCTTAAATCTCAAATAGTTCTCACAGAAAGAAAACAAGCGAAGAGAATGTATTGGATAGAATTACCAAATCCACGCACATAAATTTGTCGAATCTAAAAGAAGGAGAGAAGGGAGGGGGAAAGTTCGCGAGAAATGTCTGCATGATATCCTAAAGGATTCTTCTAATTCTTCTCGCGGTAAGCAATTAAAGGATATTTACTTAGCAGCTTATCGGGAGGAGTGGAACGTGCATGCCATAATCTCAAGGATGTTTGGCAGGTTCATTAATAAACTTTGCCACTTTTTTCCCTTGAGTGGTTTGGGGATTATTTTATTTTATTATTTTTTTTTTTTTTAGGTTTTTAACCCTCAGGTGTCGATACTTTTTTAATTACTTATGAGATTAGGTTATAAAGGAATTTGTAATTACAGCCAAGTGTGTATATTTTTGTGGAAATGTTGACCAACTCTATACTGATTCATTTTTCTTGTTAGTGATTTTATCGCTTATTTCTTTACAGTTTTATCGCTTGAACAACTTTAGTTTTGAATGTAATTGTGTAAGTTTCTTAAGAGTCTATGAATTTTAATGAGATTAATATATTTTATCAAACATTCTTTGATGGATCTTTTTGTTCAGTTCTTATGTGTGTATATTCTTAAAAAAATTATTAGATCGAAAATTTAAAAGAACGTTTATATGAATCCAATTTTTTAATAAATAAAAATTTTGGAATTAGCATTAAGAATGCATGCTTCTCTCTTGATATTTATTTCTCTCTTCTAAGCTGAGTGGCCGTGGTAGCTTAGTGGTCATACCGGCATGGATTTGGTCGAGTCGAATGTGTTTCAGTCCTGATATAAGGAAAGACCTTCAGTTCTTTGATGCACGTTAAACCTCTGTTCGAGAGGTCCCCAATCCCTCCATTGGTGTGTTGTAAAATTTTTAAGAGGGCGATGTTAGCTCAGGTGTCGTCATTTGATCGAGGGTCAAAATTACGAGGTGCGAAGCCAATATCCCTCGTGTTACTTCTCTTTGCGTCGTCAATAAGCAATCACAGTAACACACATTTTTTAAAGCTAATATAAAGTGAAATACTGCGTTCTATGTAAAATATTTTAAGATAAATAATTTTCAAAGGATTGTAATTATGTAATATAATATGAGATAATATTTTATTTTTTAAGATTTTCTCTACATATATTTATTACAATTTTTAGAGGAAAAAATTCGAATATTGTTTGCTTGAATTTAAAATACTCTAATTTAAAAATGCGTAAATTAGCTAATATTTCATGTAATTATAGACCATTGTGTTTGTATTAAACCAAATTTTGAGATTAAATTTGTTACGTATGTAAAAAAAACTAACCAAATTTTGCTTGATGAAAATAAAAACAGTTTGGTAATAATTAAAAGAATTATTAAATTCAAACAGGGTGATTTATCAATACTCTTTAAAATCATATTGAGTGAAAATTTAAATTTTATAACTGTTATGAGCCTTATATTTCGTATAAGCTTCTTGAAAATTTCCCAGGATTGTCTTCCAGGGGTTGTGTAATTGCGTTCATAAGAATACGGTCTTCTTTCTGGCATTTATATGAATATGTGTAAAATGATTTTTTTCTCGATATATGTTGATTTCTCACAGTTGTTTTATGTGGAAAGAACTTCAACTTTTTAAAGATTAATTCATTCTGTCTACTCTATTTACTTTTATGATGCCCATCATCCAATATGAAATACCTCTAAAAATTTCTAACTAATGAGTAATCACGCACCTTTCTAATTTAAATCGTAAGTGATATTATGGTTACTCCTCGAGTTTATTTAAGGCTGTCTTGTCAAATGTTTAAACAAAATGTTAAATTTTTTTTTCTTGTTGAAAATGTATTCCGAGTGTGTAACACATTTTTTACATAACAAAAATAGCTACTATATAACAAAAATGTGCATATAGTTATATAAAAAAAATGTTAAATTCCGATAGTTACACTCCATAACCCGTATACCGCAACTGTACCCTTAAAATTGATAAATGGGAGAATATGTAATTTTTCGTTTAATTTGTTGAATTGAAATTCCATTCAGCATTGAATTATTGATTACGAACTAATAAACAAATTATATACCAAATAAAAGGCGGATTGATTCAAATATAAAATAATTGTATATTTAAAATATTATAAATTAATTAATTAAAAATTAAATAAAATTATTATAATTAATTACAATTAAAATAAAATTAAGTAGATGTAAATTAAATATTTAAAATATATAAACTTTCTATACGATTAAAATAGAAATCAGAATGTGTGCGTGCGTGAGTGAGTGAGTGAGCATAATGGCCAATGGGCGTAGGCTTCAGATTCCCTTCTAATAAAGAACGCTATGAAGAATAATTCGAGCTCCTACATGTTGAATTTAGTTTGAAAATAAAGGTAATGAGGTATCAAGTTTCAGTTATCTTCCTCATTTTGATCTTGGCTAAAAATTGTTAGGTTGGTTTCCCGTAGTATCATGTTGCGCTAGAACGTTGTTAATTTCGGACACAAAAGATAAAAAATTATTTAAATTTGTTCATATTAAATCAAAATTTGAAAATAAAAAACAATTCTTATTCTAAGGTCAGTAAAAAGGTACTTATTTATAGAGACTTCTCGTTACGCGAGAAGCTGGCGGTCCGTAAACATGATCGGTCTCTTCAAAATCCTGGGACAGTCGAGTAGCTTATTAATTCTTATTTATACATTCATATAACACAGCACACTGTAGACAAATAACTAACACAAATTTAACAAAAATCTATTTAAATTTTAATTTGGTGTTTGCTTCTTCTATTTATTTACGTTGACTGATGAAAGTTACATTAAAACAGTGACTCTGGGCTCGCATGCTTAAAAGAGTCGACAGACATGGCGGAGAAAAGGTGTCAGACGCAAAATTAAGCAATTTTAAATCATTTGTAAATAAAATTATGGCATCTCTTATGAATGCTTAGTTATACAAAGATAAAAAGGTTTATATACTTAAAAAGTTTTTTACCTTAATAGTGCTTTCCACATTCCACAATTTTTTTTCACTATTCTAGAATTATTTGCACTTCAGATACTCAAGCGTGCAAAAAAAAAAAAAAAAATTCTTATATTTTAGCCACTTTTTCCTCTTCCTATACCATTTCAAATCATACTCAATATTTTCACTACTGCCTTTAGATTGCAATTTCGCGTACAAATTTTATTGGAAGACGGTTTTACTGCCCTTATGCATAGGAACTTCAAAGGAAAGAATTTTTCAAGAGCGAAGAATGCTCATCTTATGCTGACTTTATCGATAAAAAAAAAATTTTCGAAAAAAAAAAAAAAGAAGGTCCTATCGATTTTTGTCATGAAGCTTCATTGTAACGATAAATGCCGCTTTTATGACGCCAGAGCCAGTTTCTTTCAGTGAAATCCAATATTGATCACCGATTTGTGCTCCTTTTTATAGCCTCGAATCGGTATGGTGGGAGATAATAATGATTTTCTTTTAAAGTAACAAAAGCATGAAAATGGTTTTTTCCCCCTTCTTTCTTTTTTCCCTTTGCCATGAAAGAGTTGAACTTCAGATCCGAATTGAAGCGTTTAAAATGTTGTCAAAGCTCAAGCTTTTCCACTGAACATTCCATCGTTTCCTTTTCATTGATTTCACTTTTTTTTTCTTTTTGCTGTTGCTTCATTCTTTTATTTATTTCCTTTGCTATGGACAGATGTTTTGTATGTCTTCTTTACAATTCCTGGTGATACATAATCGTGTTGGGGTTGTCTTTTTTCTGTTTTTAGTATGTCTAAAAAAACGTTTTTTTATTATTATTTTCTGTACCTTTTGTAATACAGTTATACGCTGAAAGAAGTTAGTATTAGAAGCTATTGTTATATAATCGTCAAATATTATTCACTGTAATTGAAGGCTCCTGATTTCGGAATTTTTTTTTATTTGAAAACTAATTTTGTGTACTAGTTGCTTAATCTTGTTTTACTCTGATGTTATTTTTAATAATTCTTTTTAGGGACTTAATTATTCCGTTGTAATAAAAAAAAAAACGAAATAATGCATAACAACGTCACTAATTAAAGAAGTAAAAGATTAAAAACATGCTCATTAGCTGCTGCCTAAAAACATAATGTTTCGTAAAAAAATGTGGGATTTACTTGAAAAATACTTAGTCGGAAGATAAGAACTAAAATTAGTTCACTTTTTTCCCCCAAATATCCCCGTCCTTTTTAAGAAAAATAGTGCAACTATCACATAGTCGAATTTTGCGCATAAATGTATTGCAAAATATATAGTTATCCTTTTTTTTCTTCATTAATATAATGTTTTTAGACAAATTTAAAACATTATGTATTCTTTACTCATTTTGAATTTTTAATTGAAATGAATTTCAAGTCAACATTTGGAGACTAACTCTTTTCGTCATATTATAATATATAATGCACGTAATTGCAGAGTATTCAAGTATTCAACCGCTTAAATGTTGAGTGAAACATAAAATTTTATTTCTTTACATATATTTTTTTTCTGGGAAATTTTATTCATATTTTATGAAATTTATTTTTTTCTGAAGATGATATGTTTTAAAAACCTTTTGTTAGAATATCGTCTTTCGTTCAAAAAAAAAATTAATAAAAATTTAATTTCTTGTAATTCTTAGATGGAATATGTAAATATTTTGCTACACAAAATTTAATTTTTTTTTTTTTTTTTTTTTTTTTAATTATATAAATTTTAAACCTTTTGTCTCAATGTTGATGTTATGGCGAAAAAATTTTTTTTTTTTTTTTTTTCACATATATCCCTCGAAAATTTTTTAAAAATCAATTATACTACAAGGAAACGTTTTGGAATATAAAATGGAAAACAATGAAATAAATAACAGTCATAAATATTATTTCTTTTGCAGCTTATTTATAGTAATGTATATTTATCCCAAATATGCCGATCTTTGTATTTGAAGCAGATTTCGAAATAAAATTTAAGTATATTTCCTATTAAAAACTAAAGATACATTGTACTTCCATGTCGCCAGTCTCATAACCCTAACAAAGATTTATCTAAATGCATTTTATATGCGGTATATTTACACAGCCCGCTACTGTATTCAACTTAAACCTTTCGCTATTTGCTACCAATCTGACGCGGTTGGAAGTTAGAGACAGACCGATATATATTAAACACACAATGCATCCTGAATACCATTATCGGACTTGGAACCGCTGAAATGGTTAAATCCTTCAACAATCACAGTTTCAGTAAGGTGGGTGAATGGCCATTCGGAAGGCCCCAGAGCTTGGAGCGGTAGCATGCATAATCCTTTTCTCTCATTACTATTTAATCAGGTTATTTGCACTTCAATGAGAGGCCTATCAGACTCCACGCAGGGAACGTGATATTCTAGAATAAAAGGCTTCTAATGGCTAATGGCGTTCCAATCTGCCTTTAATTGACGCGTGAGAGGGGGAACTAACCGAGCGCGAGACTATTTTCGAGTGTGCATTAAGACAAAGGAAAAGTTTTGTCGTGATATATTAAATGGAGTAGGGAAATATATTTAGAAATAGATATTACATGGATAACTTAAGAACTTAATTTCGTGAATTTAATAGGCTTTGGGGGATTCCAAGACAAGAAAACACTATGAGTAAGATTGCCTGGTTAACTTGTGATCTCGATAGATGTTAACGTTTTCATTTTCTGATTAGAAGAAAAAGTTTTGAATTGTGTTAATTATGTTGCAGTTGCGATTATTTAATGTATACGGAGGGTTACCTATTTATCGGTGATAGATTTTAACTTATATTTTATTATTTGAATAAGAGAAACAGTTTTAAAATTCGTTAATAATGTTTTTGTAATTACCATATTTCGACGTTTGTAAGGGGCTATTTATTTATAGGCGATAGATAGTAACAGGTATGTTTAATTCTTAGAATAGAAGTTTTTTTTAAAAATATGTTAATTATGTGTGTAATTGTCGTATTCTGACGAATGTAAGAAGCTCGTGTATAAAAAACACGTTTTTTTTTTTTTTTTTTTTTTTTTTTTTATAAATAAAATTTTTTTTTTTTTTTTTTTTTTTTTTTTTTTTGTCAAAAAAAATTTTATGTGCTCAAGAAAATTCATCAAATTTATTTTCTTTTATATAAAAATGTTTTATATTTATCGTATAAACCATTAAATTCCAAGTGGGTTTGAGGTTTTAAGAATTGTTTAATTTGTGTTAATACCTATAATACTGTGCATGATGAAACAACCCCCTATTTTTAGGATCCAGTTTTTGACAAAAAGGGTTTCTTATGAACGTTAAAATACAATTCTTAATTGTAATGTTTTCTTTTACGGAATGATTTTTTGAGATAAGTATTGAAAAGTTCCATACCTAAAATTATTTGGAATTAATTTAATTTTTATTGAAAAATTAGGGTGTAAATTTTGACTTAAATTTATCTTAAAACCAACTTCGTTTAATCTTTTGAAAGTTTTCAAAGTTATTAGTTATATCTGCATCTGTGTGAAATTTTTTAACAAATCAAATGAAAACAAAAGTTAGGGAATAATTTCTTACAAATATAACAACATAAAATCAGAATGTCTGAGAGGAAAAATTACGTGGTTTTCATTGCAAATCTTAAAAAATTTATTTTTCATTTAACAAAAGAATTAAGAGAAATTCACATTTTTTTTTATCTGTAAAAATAATATCACAAAATACAAAAATTAAATAAAACGTGTGATGCCTCGTTATGAAGCAGGTCTGATACGCAATAAAAATACGATCTAAATACCCTGCACCTTCGAGTAACTCTAGATCTGTATCAGTTAACTTTGCTCAATTTGTCCCTCCGAATTCGAACCCGCCACCTCTCCATTGATCGTAATAATTATGAAAAAAAGCTCACGCGAAGTTATTCAATTACCCGAAATCAATATTCTCCAACTTCTCCAATCACTGACTATTTTAAAACGACAACTATTTTAATGGTGCGCAACTTTTAATATGGAATTAGATTTCCGCGCGCCCGTTATTGCGTTTGATGCCGATGCGCCATTAAGCGGCTGCTCCATTAAGCTTAATTGAAGAATTAGCGGTTACTTGAGTTGGCTGCCTCAACCATCTGCTTTTGCGGTGCTGATGACCTAATCTAAAAGCAGCGCTCCAAATATTTCTGCACCATTAACTTAACTAAGGCAGACATTTACGCTTAAGTGAGCGCATTATGAATCCACCGAATGATACGGATTACTTTTTTTGCCTTCCTCTGCCAAATTGCTTATAAATTTATTCACCGATTGATATTGTTTGACGATACTACCAATTTTGATGGAACATTTCGGTTGTTATGGATCATAAATCTGTGAAATGATTGACAGGAATCGTGTATTTCTAGATCAGACTGTATATGTCCTGTTAATAACCATAATATTTTGGTGTCAATGTTATGGAGAGAGTGAAAGTCACTTTCCAGTTGTGACATCCACGCTTGGGTACTAAGGCTCTGAGTCATCGAATCTCAATCAATGCACATTCAAGAAACAGTCAATTGAGAAAAATCAAACTAGTTTTATGTTATGTCAGCGGTTTTCATCAATTTTTGTCCACGCACGGAACCCTTAGAACTATAACCGTTTTTCGGAGAACCCCATTCCACCCTTAGAAAAATTTATTTTAAAATAATATTTGAAGCAGATCAATAGCTTATAGATACTTTATGTAAAAGCAATTAAAGATAAGTATTATTTTTTTATTAAAAATCTTTAGCATAAAATTAATATAATATACTCATTAATAGAATTATATACATAACTCGTGCTCCTGTTATCACCTACCCTTGAATTATATTTAATGACTGAGGTATCCTTGCATTCTTTAACGCAAGCTGTCGAAGTTTAGCTCTTTTGATATTATGTGGAATTGCATATCATATTCTGCATTTAATTTGTTTCTGAATTTTGCTTTTATTGCCATATGTGTTTTTCGCGGATCACAGACCAGTAGCTCGCCTTTTGCTAATCGCGGTCATACAAACTCCGCAGCAATCTCGTTACTTAATAGCAACAAGGTGTGGCTATTAGGTACCAAGATTGAGGCTGTAAAATGTTTTATTTTGATGTCATACAGATTTACTTACAATCACCTTCAATATACACCCCGCCTCTATCCCTACAACACTCAAAGCGAATCTTCCGCTGTTCGAAACAGTATTGTAAGTCTTCATCTGTCAGCTCCTGCAGGACACGTGCCGCTTTCTTTTTCACTGCTTCAACAGACTCAACTCTTGTGCCTTTTAATGTAGATTTCACCTTAGGAAATAGATAGCAAGTCGCATGACTCAAGATCCGGCGAATAAGGCGGATGGTCTAACACTGGAATGAGCTATAATCCTCTTGAGAGACAATGTTTAATGAGCCGGCTCATTGCTTTAGCGGGAGGGGGGGTATTTTCCATATGGATTCTTCGTCAATTCATACAGCCTCAGTAATCCCTCGAATACTTAACCGAAGATTATGTCGAACCAGATTACCGATTTGTTTCGATATTGTCTTCCTTTTATGACGTGAGAAGATGGCCCGGGTGTGCATCATCTTCAACATCTTCTCGGGCAATTTGAAAACGCTTAAACCACTCAAAAACACGTGTACGTGATGAACATTCATTGTCATATACTTCTTTCAAGAACTTATAAGTTTTAGTAGTGGTTTCTCCAAGTTTCATGAGAAATTTCTCAACAATTTGTTGCTTACTTATTATTTCTACGGCGAAGGAATAAAAAAAAACTCTAATGCAAGGAAGGCTACGGGTATACGGATTGGTTTACACAAACGAAAGGTACTACATCCGAAGGAGAAGGCTTCACGCTAAACTGTTGTCAGTCACTGTCGTTTGGTGCATGCGTACTTCTGTAGCGGGGTCAGTCTCGTTATTTAATAAATACACCTCGTATTTTTCACACACATCGATTGAACAATTGAGAAATCTTTGCAATTTTCAAATGGATGTCACTGCTGACGTCACATTACGGACATCAGCAGCCCACACACGAAACTTCTGATTATTTTTTATAGATAACTAATTTTTTATTCCTGTATTTTAGTAAATAAAAATTAGTCAACTAGTTTGAATATTTCATAATATTTTTTTTTCCCAATATCTATTTTGATTCGCTAAATCTGGGATTCTGCCGCACATAGTTTGAAGACCACTGATTAATCACAAAGCAACTGTTATTATGAATGTACAGCTGTTACTAATTGTCGTCCTCAACGAGAGATGATAAATGAAAAATCTACTTATCTCAATAACAACAAATTTGGTTGATTTAGGAAATATTTTTAATCTGGATCCAAGTTATACATCAGTTCTCAGATGATCATCATTTTACACCCTCTTACGCCAATATAGTGCGACCTTTAATCTCTCCAACCTTCTTCCTTTCGGTAATCATGCCTTCAGTCTCTCTATCTGATCTTCCAGCCTCTCTTCCTTTTTCCTATTTTCTACACTTCTATATATAGTGTATAGCAATGCTAGTTTACTAAGTCATGGTTTATTCACAAGGCGAGGTCCTCTAATTAAGTAACGTATTAAAGTAGCCCGAAAGGTTAGTTGAAGGAGGAAATGCGGTATAACCCGTTACGTAGTTTTAAATGAATAGAATTTTTATTGTTTTGTAGTAGATTATAATTTTCCTGATTATTGTAATATAATATATTTTTAGTAAATAGTTTTGAACTGGGTTATAAAATCTATCTCTGACCAGCGCCATTATTCATTACATTTTTCTTAACAACTTAGAAGCTTTTTTTCTGAATCCTTTGAGTTTCTTGACGGATATTGAGCTAAATAGTGGTTTTATAATTTTTGTTGGAAATCCCATCTTTTTAATGGAAAAGAAATCTGATGCAGTGAGATCAAGGAAAAATGAAAATTGATTTTAAATTCTTGAGAATAGTGTGAAGTTCGATGTTCCTGGTTTTTCAGCAGTGCTTTCCTCCACAAGGTCAGGATTGAGTTAGCTAGAAGTTGAGCGGAGTCATTCAGTTCTAGTACATTTGACGGACTCTTGTGTCATAAAACGTTTAACTGAAGCTGATACAATCGGCTCGAAGAAGGCCTTAAATGAACCAATTGATGAAATGACCCACTTATGTGCCCTCTGTATGAGAGCAAGGGAACCTTTCTTAACGAAAGAACATCGGATAATTTTTACACTTTACTCTCAGTTATGTGTTTTTCCGTAATTAACACATCCCAAGCCTTGGTTTTAAGATTATAATATTTCTATTCTATTCTTAGTAATAAATAAGATTCTATTCTATATTTATTAGAAATAAGGTTCTATTTCTTTGTAATAAATAAAGTTTTATGATTCTTAACTGTTTGCATTTACATTAAAAACACTAGAGGAAGTTTTTATCTTAAGAAATCATTTACTTTTTAATCTCTTTTTAATTTTCATCTTGTGGAGTACTGTTATTACTTTTGTCAGATCGTAGATGTGGAAGTGATGGATTTTAATATAGTGTTATCAAATTAATCTTTTTACACAAATAACTATTTTCGTATTTTGTAGCAGGTAATTCTAAAGCATCTTGATAATAGAACAGATATTCAATATAAAAGCTGAATAGCAACCATTTTTTCTTTGAATTTGAATGAATCGATTTTGTTATTGTTTTTGTGCTTAAAAGCATATGCGCCACATTTTGAGTCAATTTATACTTCCATTATATTATTCGAAGCTGAATTCGTTTGTTACTTTTATCGATGTGATTTAAAAGTCATTCTTCAAATCAAACATTAACCATTTTTAACATATATTCATGTTCTCTCAATGCAACAATATTCGTTTTTCTTGGAAAACTTCTTGCTACAAAGTTTTCTAAAATAATAATATTAAGCGAAATAGTCTTTGATATGTTAATAAATATGTAAAAAAATTCATTTACTGATACGTGCATTTCAATCCTTAGAATGTTATCCTTTTAGTGATAACTAATTTGATTTTTTTGGATAAAGACAATCACTTGGTTGGAAAAAAGCTATGATTTATTTAGATATGGATGTATAATTTCTTTGTAAATTCTTGTTCTTGAACAAGGAAAATTGTGCTCGCGCGTGTTAACAGCTTTCTTCTTGATAAATTTCCTTCATTGTTTACTCTCATATATATTCATTTTCCAAAAAAAAAAAAAAAAAAGACAATCCGATATTTCATTTTGGAATATTAATAGAACGAACAGAGTAATCCCAAACTAGTCCGTGCGTTTTTAATCATTTCCTTTCCTTGGAATCGGAGAAATAAAGGGAGAGGTATACTGAAAACAGTCCTCATTAATAAAAACAGACTAAGGTTTAAAAAAAACTTGAAGCGAGTGCACATCTGCCTCCCCGCGCATAATGCTCATCAATAAGTGCACGCGCACCACCCCTTTAATGGTCTTCACGAAGAAGCAAATAAATTCTTCCTTTTATGCATAGGGCGCCCGAGAGTGCGCCATAAATTTATATTCCGGTAAAACCGTACTCCGGCTAATGCAGCCCCTTCAACAAGTCCGCGTAAAAATAATTTACCATGGACATTAATCCCCTGGTCCTGGATTCTTCTCTTCCCCGGACTCCGGTTCTCATTTCGCTGACTTAATCATCCGGCTGCAGTTTATCCGGAGGCGTTAAGAAGCGCTTAAGCAGCAGAAACACCAGAACTTACTCTGCCTCATTGACTACTAGCCTTTCTCCGGAGCGCCACGTTCCGGATGAAGAGTTCAAGGCACACCATTCGTCTTGGTGGAGGGTGGGCAACTGTCGCCATGGTAGCCTGGCGGGGCCCTTTTGCTATGGATTAGTCGGGCTTGTTGTGTTTTTTTCCCTCATCCTTTAGGATGGTCCATGCGCTAAATACTGCTGACGTTTTTGCTTTGGCGAGTAGAATAAAGACATATGCTTGATTTTACTGGATGTCAACGTTTCAATTATAAATTTATTGCGTTAATTTGAGATATTAAACCCATTTAACTCCGAGAATGTACAAAATTGATATAAGTTTGTCAGAATACTAAATAACGGAAACATGTTGCTAACGTTTTTCCTTTGAGTGATGGTAAGTTGAAGAGGAAGGTGGACATGCTTGATTTTATTGAGTGTCATTATTTTAAGTATAAATTTAATGCACAAATTTAAGATATATTAAGCCCATACAACTCTGACAATGTACAAAATTCATGAGTTTGTCAGAATATTACATAAGTGAAACATATTGCTGACAATTTTTCTTTGCTTAGAGAAGGTAAATGGAATGGAAAGGCATTTGTAAACATACCTGATATGTTGAGTGCCTTCATTTTAAGTTTAAATTTGATGCATACATTTGAGAAATTAAGCCCATATAACAGTGCGAATATATAGATTTTATACATTGAATATAAAATAAAGAATATTTTATTTGAATACAAAACATATTGCTAACGTTTTTCTTTTAAAGATGGCAAATTGAATGCAGAGGTGAACATGCTTGTTGTGGCGGAGTGCCATCATCTCAAGTGCAAATTTAATAACTTAAATTTGTGTGAGTATCCATCCCGTAAATTCAGAGAATATGCAAACTGAATTGGTAATTGTTAATTGTTTTTAAATATGAAATAACTGAAATGTATATCGAGTGCATTATTTTTCTACAGGAAAAAACTGCACGTATCTAGTTTTTCCAATGGTTTGACTTTTCCAATTCAGAATTCTTCGATACCTTTAGTTCATTCCTGTCAGAATAGATTAAACTTGATCTGTTGTTAACAGTCTTATCTTTTTCTTAATTTTTATTATGGAAACTTTTCAGCGTATTTCCATACTTGCGGAAGCGTAATATCCTTGTTCTGTTGATTTTATTTTGTTATTTTCTTATTATCGTTTTAACATCTAAATTGTTTTTTCCCCTTGCTTCTCACTAGGCATATAAACAAAAATATTATTTTAAAATTTTATTTCAAACACATAAACAGTTTCAAGCTATCTGTTAGGAAGACACAATTTACATTATCTTACTTTTCTCATCTCCTCAACAAAAAAATAAAATACGACATAAATATACGACTAGTGGTCTTCAACCATAATTAATCATATATATATATATATATCAGGTCAATTGAAAAGTCCCCTGCCTGACACATAGATGGCGCTACTAGAATTAAATCCATATGTTTTTTAGTTAGCCCTAACCCTCAGAAGATGCGTGTATAAATTTGACAGCTGTCGGATCATTAGTTTGTGAATTATAGCATTTTGAATGAAGCAACTTTTGTTATTGTGAAAAAAAGGGATAAAAAGGAATTTCGCGTGTTGATAAAATATTGCTTTTTGAAGGAAAAAAATACAGTTGAAGCAAAAACTTGGCTTGATGCCGAGTTTTCGGACACTGCCCCAGGAAAATCAACCGTCAAGGATTGGTAGGCTAAGTTTAGACGCGGTGAAATGAGCACCGAAGACGGTGGACGCCCAAAAGAGGTTGTTACCGACGAAAACATTAAGAAAATTCACAAAATGATTTTGAATGACCGTAAGATTTTGCGTCGATATGTGACAATGGATGAAACATGGCTCCATCATTTCACTCTGAAGTCCAATCGACAGTCATCCAAGTGGACTGCACACGATGAACCCGCTCCAAAGCGTGGGAAAACGCAACAGTCGGCTGGCAAGGTTATGGCGTCTGTATTTTGGGATGCGCATGGAATAATTTCTTGAAAAAGGAAGGACCATCAACAGCGACTATTACGTAGCGTTATTGGACCATTTGAAGGACGAAATCGCCGAAAAACGGCCGCATTTGAAGAAAAAGAAAGTGCTGCTTCCCCAAGACAATGCACCGTGTCACAAGTCAGTGAAAAAGATAGCAAAAATCCATGAATTGGGCTTCGAACTGCATCCTCATCCACCGTATTCTCCAGATCTGGCCCCCAGCGACTATTTCCTGTTCTCAGATCTCAAAAGAATGCTCGCTGGGAAGAAATTTTCTTTGAATGAAGAGGTGATCGCCGAAACTGAGGCCTATTTTGAAGCAAAGGACAAATCGTGCTACAAAAATGGTATCGAAAAGTTGGAGGGTCGCTATAATCAGTGTATCACCCTTAAGGGGAATTATGTTGAATAAAAAAAAACTAATTTTGCTAAAAAAATGTGTTTTACTATGGTAGGCCGGGGATTGTTCAATTGACCTGTTATATATATATATATATATATATATATAGCTTTTTTTAAAAAAAAGTTCTCAATACGTATTTAAAAAAATGCTTGGCGCTTAGAAATTTTCAATTGATGATGCTTCTAGTGCCGAAAATTACGACGTTGACTGAATTTGTTTAACAGTTTGATCTCTAACAATATTTACATCAATTAAACGAGCTTATCCACTAAAATTATGTTTCTTACTTTAGCAACTGTAATAAGGTTATTAGTACAGCAGCCTAACGAAATTAGGAGTTGCAAATTCCACCGAAAGCTGTCGAACGGAATAATGGAATTTCTGGTCGTTAAATTGGAATGGGCCATAAAGTATCCAGTTATGTTAAAAACCATTATTTCGACCGAAATATGGAATTTTCTGTGGTTTCATCGAAGTATTTGAATTTTAGCTTTCTAAAACATTTCTTATTATAATGCTTTGATAAGGGAAATTAAATTACAAGTATTGAATTGTTATAGACCACACGTGTATTTAATAAAGATAAATAATGTCACTTTAAATGCGTTTACACAGAAAGCTCCATTTTCATGAAAGATATATAATCTTTTAAAGTAATTACTGGAAAATATATCCATGAAATTTTTGAAAATTTGGTAAAAATATTTCGAAAGGTCTGAGGTAAGACTTAAAAAAATATATTTCGGAAATATTTGTGCAGTTTTAAAGTTAATGTTAGCAATAATAATAATAAATAAACAAATAACGAAAACTCCAGCTTTTTAATTCATTGTTGTTAGAAATTTCATCTTGAAATCAAAATTTTGATATATATATATAGGTTTGTTTTTTAAGGCTGATTACCCAGTTATTCTTTATAAACTAAATTATAAATTAGAATATTCTCTCTCTCATAATCAAAACAACATTACAACTGATTCAACAGTAATGAATACGTAACAAATTAAATTGATCTGCGCAGTATAGAAAAAAAATATCTGCCTAAAATACTGAAAATATCTCTAGATGATAGATGTTCTCCGTGTTTGTTAATAACTACCAAAATTTGTATATTTCTAGTTAATAAATAGTAAAAATGTGTTGTGAGGACGTTAAACAGTGCATACCACTCAGTTTATCAACCGCTAAATTGTCTTGGGCAAAATTCTTTCTTTTTATCAAAAATCCAAACTTAAAACAATTTAAAGAATGAAAAATATTGAGAGGTATTTTTGCGATATACATGCAACATTTATGAATGAACACATTTATTTCTTGATTTATTGCGAATAAAAAAGGTGAAAAAAGGAATTCAATAGATAAAAAAAAAAAAAGAGTTAAATAGATGTGTCAAGAACTGAGTTTGAGAATCAAATCTTAATTATAATAATAAATACCACGCACATTTTTATTACGACGCTGCTTAGGAGAACATTTTTAGAAAAAAGTTGACATCGAAACTAGATTACGCTATAATAAAAAGAAATCTTTCAAAATAAGCTTAAGTTCAACTGAATATTCTTGAAATCTGGGTATAAAAAATGTGGTGAAATAACATTGGACCTTTCGTCGCATTAAAAATCTTCTTTTTTTTTTTTTGTTTCATATTGTATCGAATCCATTTGAAAATTAAGATATAAAAATTAGCTGAATGATTCTAATCTTTATGAAATTATCTCTCGAAACTCTGTTCGACATTTGGTCTCAATAAGTTTAGTTATAATTTAACTTTTAATCAACTCTTTAAATTTGAAGTACAAAAAAGTTGGGTGCTTTAGGACTTGGAAAAAATTTACACTAACACAACTATCATATATATATATATATATATATATATATCATCATCATCATCATCGTACCGTAATCAAATACAACTCATTTTCCAAGTGTTCTTATTAGTGGAGGACTAACCATAAACCCGTCTTCTCCCGATGCTTTTCGAATCTTTATTGCAATCATTGACGTGGCAGTTTCTGGATATTGAATAACCATTAGAGAGATGTTCCAAAAACAACAAAGCGCGCAAGTGCCCCTAAGTGCATTACTCCCTCCCTCCTTATCTAGGTTGGGGGCACTTTATTTGTTGTAACGGAAGCGTCCTATGATGTCTGCTTGTCTGTCAATATTAGTTTGAGTCATAGTCGACAGGAAATTGGTACCGCGCGTCTGTTCCCTTACCTTTGATGGTCGTAAAATGTGAGTTTGTCTTTTGACATAGACATATGGAGGCAGCTTTTAGATGCGGCCGTTCAATATTGAGATATAATATCATTGTGGACTGTTTATAAAGTAAATAAACGTTATGTGTCATGTTTCAAGTAATACTGACCTCTTGGTAAGTAAATTGTCCATTTTAACTGATTGAAATGAAGTGAGATGCATGATGGTACTTGTTTTATTGGAATAAAGTCATTTTACAGTAATTGTCAAATGTTAATTTTTGCTTATTTCTCATAAAAATTGCGAATATATATAGCAGCATTATCGTAAATTTGATTCATCTTGCAATTTTAACCAATAAAGTTTATTTACTAAGACGATTATTCTGAAATATCTCAAATTTCACTGGCATCTGGTAAATATTTTCTTTCAATAATAATACTGAATATTCTGCCACAAATTTTTCACTGCCGACTGTTAAAATATTTCCGAGACAAACGAAAATTATTATGTAACTTAAAAAAATACCTCATGTAATTGGACAAATAAGTTCGTAGAACACACACACAGGATGTGTGAGGATGAGTGTGTGGGGGGGGGTCTAGTATTTGCTTTCTGAAATTACTGAAATGGATATTGACCTTCCTATATGACTAATATCACTTTTTAAAGTATGCAAGAATTTTTCATGATAATGTATAATCGCAGGTATGTTTAACGAAAAAAGAGACCTTATTAGTAAATTAATGTGACTTTATCAAGTCATAAATGACTAAGGCTGCTACATATACTCAAATTATTAAAGTTTCATTCTGAACAGTATTATGCATATTTATTTACAGAAATGTTATTATAAATTACATGCACCGTAATAACAACTTAATAGTTCAAAAATTAGACAAAATTAAAAAGAGTTAAATTAAATTAAAAAAATTTAGAGATTCCATAAATATTGCATAGTTTATGACTACCTATTAATTTTTTAAAAATATATTTACTACTAGAAAAATGTGTATCATTTATAACTTATAATGTTTACTGGCTATGAATTTCGACTGTACACTTCAAATAATATTTTACTAAGACAGCCAATAGTCTTTTTAAAATTTTATTAGTATTATTATATATATATACTCAAAAATAAATATTTTATTTTCCTGAAAATAAAGGGCGCTACCAATATAATATTTTCTAATGTTATTGTTTAATATTTATAGAATTGTTTTTATTCCATATAAAATTTTAAACTATACGTTTCTTTTTTTCATTTGCAAAAAAATTTAAAATAATTCTAATAATTTTAACTTTTTTTACAATAATGTTTGATGCCTGCTTTCTCGTCAAAGTCTTTGCTTATATGTCTGATGTCTGCTTTCCCCAGTACTGAACTTAATTTTCAAAAATATGTCGCAACAAATTTCTCCATTTTTTTTTAAAACTGAATTTAAATTAAACATATATAAAAATTAAGTATTTTGTTTTTCTTTCTATTGATATATTATTTGAAATCATATGTAATGAGAAACTAATAAAAAAAACACTGAAAGCGAATTAAATTGTACAGAATTTCAAAACAGTTATGAGGTAAGATTTTCGAAGAACTGCAGGGTGCAGCCGAAATAACTCCCCCATTTCCCACTACCGCTGTTCTTGCGCTAGTTTAGGGCTATGAGTTGGGAACTGGCTTTGAGTAGCAGATATTTTACCTTTTCAGTAGCCCTTACTGTGTGGAGCGGTGCGCATCGTGCTTTCGTGATCAGGTTCGATTTTAAAGAGTAAACCTCTTGGTGGTAGACTTTGTAGCATACGGGTACTATAGCAAGTCAATGCATTGAGACGAGCCGTTCTCCGATCTCTGCAACGTTCAGCCAATAAGCATGCTACTTCTATAAGTATTTCTGATCAGAGAGTAAGAAGAATTTTACACTTGAACCTGAAGTTCCATCCTTACAAAATGATGGTCGTGCAGGAACTTTATGATCATGATTGGGTTAACCGCAATGCATCTTCTGAGACTGTTCTGCAAAATCTTCCACGTGACGTCATTCTGTCAAGTGATTAAGCTCACTTTTATTTGTCAGGGTTTGTAAGCAAACATAACTTTCGCAACTGGGCTCCTAACAATACGAGACAAATCAATCAAAATTTCTCCATTGTAATCGAGTCACTGTTTATTATATTGTTGCAAATTTTTGGTCAATGGCATGGTGTGGAAATTGGGAGAGGGGGTTCCAGCTCAGGTGTCGTCCTCGTCACCTGACCGAGGCTCAAAATTATGAGGTTCGTCACCAATAGCCCTCGGGTTCGATGGTTATACATAGATTCGACCCTCGTGGTGCGACGCATATCAAACCAATTCTATCCATTGCAAATTTTGAGGGGTTGGCTCGTACTTTTTTGAGAAGAATATCAAAGCAGTGACGGTAACTTTTGCCCGTTATGTGGATATGTTACGTAACTTCCTGCATCCGAAGCTGTCCGAGCATGGGAATTTGTCTGTGTGGTTCCAATAAGATGGTGCAACAGCTCATACAGCCAAAATATCGATGGATTTGCTAAAGTTAATGTTTCCGGAGCGTTTGATTTCACTACGAGATGACTTTTCACGGCCAACATGTTCCAAAGATCTATCGCTTTGCGACTTCTTTCTCTTGGAGTATCTGAAGTCGCAAGTCTACAAGAATAGGGCTCGAACAACTGAGAAACTGACAGCTACTATCCACCAAGAAATTGTATCAATGCTGCAGGGAATGACTAGGAAGGTAACGTGGAACTTCTGTTTGAGATTTCGGAAATACATAGATAGTGAAGATCGGCATTTGGACTATATAATTTTCTAAACGAAGCAAAGATGAATGTGAAAAATGAAATGGTAAATATTGTTCTTTCAAATTGTGGACTAAAATTTTGAATAACACCTATCACATTGCTTTATTTTTTATGTTTGAAATTGGGGAGTTATTTCTGTCGCACCGTATACTTTTCAAATTGGCTTCCTTCTAGAAAAATTTTTGGTCAAATAATTTTACAGTAAATTTATCCTTAGTAGCCAACAAAATGGCTTTTGTACTATAGATCACGTAATATAATATAAATTAAATTAGAACAAACTTTATTTAGAGTCCTTTTGGGGGCGAAATCTATTACAAGTATTGGCAAAATATAACAAAGAACAGTTTCAATCTTCATATAATAAGTTTATTTTGATATTGCTTTTTTTAAAAACTGTTCTTAATATATTATTACAGCTGCTTTATTATTTAAGATTATTTATACATGCACTAGCCATTTACTTTAGTTTGATGAATTAGTAACATACTTACAGATGAGTTTTCATTATGCTTTTATAATATTTAGAGGTGTAAGATTTTTTTTGTATAGTACCTTTTTTTTTTTTTTTTGTCTTAACCAGGTTGTTATATTGTAATTTGTTAAGTGGAAGGGTGAATCCAACGAACATGTCAACCATGCCTGTTTGTCCCAAGCCAGACACAGCAATTTGAGTTACTACATGTGCATTTTGATTTTTTTTATTCTTGGTCTTAATTTTCATGGCTAAATTATTGTACCTTTCAGTATATATTTTTGTTTGTTGGCCATCCAATATACAATCTTCTAGTTGTTAAGATATGCTTTTTCTGTATGATTTGCTATTCATTCTTTTATGCTTTCATATTTCTTTTCTTTTGATTTGATGGTGAAATCCTGGCTTTTACCTTGTACAACTACGAGGGGAGGCTGGTACTCTGAAAAAACTAGTTTAACCCCACTATTCAGTCCTAAACTTAAATTAGATATGTGAAATACTTTGGAATGTATTGGAATTGCTTTGGTCTAGATATTACTTTTTGGTTGCATTATAATGTGGAAATATTTTTTTAAATTTTATATTTGGTTAAGATTTTCCATTTATAAAATCCATTTCCATTTATGCAGGTTTCAAAAAATTATATAATCTTTCTGTGCATCTGTACAATTTACTCCAAAAACTGCTATACCTGTTCTCTCAATTATTCGATTTTCAAATGTGATTATATTGCTATACTTGAAATTTTTCACAGCTTGCAATATCTCTGTCCTGAAAATCCGTTTTAGATATGATAGTGAAATTTTTAAAATAAAACATGAAATGTGTGTTAGTTCATTATTGTTGTGAGTAGTACAGACTGTTCCAAATTTAATATAACACAAAAAGTCAGATTTAGTTAAAGTCAGTAGAGGTTTTCCTCCCCTCTCTAAACGAATTCTTAGCAACAAAAAAAAAAAAAAAAAATCAATGTAATAGCGACTCTCTGGGGGTTGTTTCCGAGTTCCCTAATTGCATCAATTCCAGGCGTCTTCAGGCCCACCGGCTTTCTGCTTGACCGCCCCACCTTCTTCCCGAAAACTCTGTTACAGGGGACGGGGGTCATTACGGGAACTTAATCATCGCCTAGAGGGGTGTTAAGGATTTCCTACACCAGTCTTAGTGGCCCCGTGCATTTGTTGCTGATCCAACCCTATTGGCTGCCCTAATCCGTCATTTGCTGATATCTTGTTCGGATGAGTTGGTAATCCGCTGATGGAACTCGATGGGTTTTGAAGAGTTTTTAATTCGTTTCGAGTTCACACGGGATTTCAGTCGATGTTGTGATACAATCATTAAATAGTGTTTATTGATTTTCATCTACTACCATCCATTTTTTCTACTAAGCTGTTACAAATGCAAAATAATTTGAATTGTGATAAATCTGCCGAAAGACAGTTAAAGTCATATTTATATTATGCGGATATATTGACGAACGAAGTAATTACTTAATTTTGATTGAATATTAATATTTTAATATTGAAAATTTGTAAGGAGCAATAATAGATTTATAATAGATTTCATATAAAGTGCCTTGAAGAACATGAAAATTATTTTTTAAAATTAGTGTACGAATAAATTTTGTATTAAATTATTATGTTCTTTTTAACTCTTATCAGTATATTTAAATCATCTGGCAACACTTGTGAATGTTTGTGCTGCATAAAACTAAATTCTATTTTATTTCGGTATTGACGTATTTATTTTCAGAAATTATGAAAGTTGTTATATAAAGTAATCTTAGCAAATTCTGAAATATTCAAAAATCAATGGAATAAACTATCAAAACTTGAGGTAAAAAAATAATCCCCCCCCCTTACCAAATTATTTTGGCTGTTTTTGTTTAAATAAAAAAAAACTATTCAAATTCGGAACACATTTACTTACAAAAACTTCCACGTTTCTTATACAAGTTCTTACGGTTATAATATGTACATTCGTTTATCGTAATGAGTTTTTGAAACTTAGAAATTTTCTTTAAGTTCGCAATTTTTAATACGTAAAGTAAAACATGTTTAAAACATTACTTACAGGAAACGAATTGTAGAATATATTTTAGTCAAAAAGAAATAGAGTTATTTGAATAGAATTAAATATCAGAATAGAACATGCATTTTTTCATTGATGCAATAAAGTAGACTTCAAAGGAAATATAATGCAATTAATATATAAGACTTCTTTTAATCGGGGCTTCGAGAATTTGATCTTCTTAAAAGCGAAGCGGAAATTTTTAATCTTCCCCCTCCCTCGCCTATACTGCTATCACTAAAGCCAGTCAACTATCGAAAGGCATATGTCAATGGAATCTACAGTAAGAACTTATGTACAACAAACAAAGATCTCTGCTTGATGGATGAGAGTGAAAACATATCTTCAGATTCAATATTTTAATTCGTGTTTTTTTTTTTTTTTTTGCTGTTTTTTCTCAAGCTAATAAAAATGTCTCTCGATATAAGAACAAAATCTAAAATCCTAAATAAAGTAGAAATGAATAAACTTCTCGGTATATTTCATTATTTATATTGCTTATTTTGAGACCTGTTAAGATTTCCCTTGCGTTCATAATCAAAAATGAGCTGTTGTATACAGACAGGAACAACAAGTAGATATTTCTAGCTTATATTATGTACAGAATAATGTAATCAAAGACCTGGTAATAATTCCACGAGTAATTGAATACAAGACTCCAGATAAACTGGAACACTTTCCATTGCGTGGTAGCTCTGCCATTTACTATTCATCACGAAAATGACATACAAGCGCGTGAACAAAAAGGACGACGTAACAAAAGGTATTCTGAGGAAATATTGATGAAACGATGCATGAAAAGGCAATATTTTTTGCACTTCCCCAAGGAGGCAGCATGTCAATGTTTGCGCCGTCCCTTACGGAACAAAACATGAGTGATTAAGGTCGTCAATACAAGGGAAAGATAGAAAAGGGGGCCCTCTTTTTAATGACAAACCATCTTCAACGGAAACATTCTAACATCAGGGGGCAAAATAACAGAAAAATCGTCAGTCCTGCATACTACCTTAATGAGTCTTCCCCCTTTAAAATCAATAAAACTTCTACAAGCGAGCGGGCTCTGCCTTCGATCTTCAGATGGGAATGCGTCACATTTTTTTCTATTTTTGTTCTTTTTCCCCCTTCTTTTGTTACTTTCTTTCTTTTAAAATATTTCTTGAGGGGTGAAATGGTGTATATTTAAAAGGTACGTTATCTTTTTTTTTTCCCTTCTTTCTTTCGTTTCTTAGATTGTGAAGTTGCCGCTTGACGATGATCTTGCTATGAATTTGCATTCCGATGTTGTTAGGCCTTTGCATTTTTAAATGCCGCTGTTTGCTCACGATAGGAATAACAAATGACTGTTATTGTGCACAGGTTCTGGATCGAAATATGCTAAACTGAAACACTTTTTTTTTTTTTAAATTTCGTGTAAGATTGAATTCTATGTGGATATTAATTTCTTTAAAAAAATGTACGGCAGATTATTTTGATTTTATCAACTACAGATTAATTTATAATTTTGTGTATGAAAATTCTCTTTGGATATTCGTTGAAATTTATATTAATAGTAGCGGAGTGGAAATATTTGTGATGAGGTATCTCGCATTCGAAAGAAAACGCTGCTAAAAGCCTCGCAAAGGAGATAGTGCTTATTTTCCCCATGTGTAATACGCTCAATGAATTGAATTCTTTGATTAAATATATACTTATCTTAAAAACAATTCTATAATGAACAAATATTAATCGGGTGACTCTAAGAAAAAAATTCTATTATCGAGAAAAAATTAATCGTTTCCTAATACGTATTTATCATAAAAGAATAAGAGAAAAAAATATTTGGAGAAAATTTTAACGCAAAATGAATATTTTTCATTTAAAATAATAAACATCTTCTCTATAAGAGGAACCCGAAGCTACAGTATTTGAGTAGTGAGTTTTAGATTTTTTTTTCTAGACAAGCTTGTGATAACGTAACATTATTCATCTGTTTTATTAGTTTCCTATATTTTAAGAACTATAAAAATGTTTTAAAAATTAATTCTTACCTTTTTATGCGAGATAAGAGCTTATAATTGTTGATCTGAATGACAATATAAGTGCCTGTCTGTATAAAAAAAAAAGCAATATTAGTAGCTTACATTCATATATTTTTCTATGATTTTTGTGCTATTTATTAATTTTGAATTCAGTATTACATTAATGAGTTTAACAACTTTTATTTCACACTTGCCTTATTTTACATCACGATATCAACTTTTATTTCACGATATATTTATAGAAGTATATTGTATTTAGAATATGTATTTTATAATTTGTTTGAGAGATATAGTATATATATATATACATTTTGTATATAATTAGTTTTTGCCTGTTTTAAGTTATAGCATATTTGCAGACAATAACTTTGATTTTTTTTATTTTAATATTTTTAATGTTTATTTTAATTTAAATTACCACCGCCATAGACACTATAATGTAATTCTTCCACTGGTGGGCATTTTCTTCCTGAACTGTGCAGAACATTAGATTTTATGGTGAGTTTAAACCCTGACTATGGTGCCAGATCGCTTTTTGCTGTGCTCTTATCTACTAGACCAAAAGGGATTCTCCATCAGCTAATAAGGTTTTAACTTGATTGTTGTTGCTGAGAGCTGCCATTCCCCTTAAGTCTTTTCATGATGATACGAAGAGAAACATTCTGAAAGAAGATAGTTTTTCCAGCCATTTCTGCAACTGACATATATGCCCTCTCTGTTGCACTGAGTTTCGCTTGAAGTCGATTTAAAATCATCATTTTGAATAGACGGATCTATCATAAGCTGTGTATATCAATAGTTGTGATTTATGGTTAGTTTTTCCGACGCGCAAAGGAAAGTTTCTGCGTCGGAAGTACATGCAACCAATAGTTCTAGGTTGTGCTGTCATCTAATATTCAAGTTCTGAGTCACCATTTCGGCGGGTGCAATGTTTCTCCCCTCCTCAACGAAATATGCGTTTTTCTACCCCGTGGAGGGAGAGAACAAATGATTTTGATTATTGGCGTCGTTCCGAACCCTTGATCGTTAGGTCCGAAGAAAGATTGTCGGGTCGCTTTTTTTGCCGTGCTCTTATCAACTAGACCGAAAAAGGTTTCTCGACTGAGCAGTTACTAAAACGTTTAAACTGCTGCCATCGTTGTTGAGTCACCGCAATTTCTTTTATAAATTTTAATAGTCTTAAATTTGGTTCGGTTTTATTAACGTCGCCCTAGAAGTAACACGAGGTGTCTAACAGTCTTAGATCTACTACATTTAGTTGATTTATATATTTAAAAATTATTAAATTTTAAAATTGTTGCTTGGTTTTGGTTTTTAATTTTTTAATTTCGTTTTTTAATTTTTTCTGTGAATTTTTATTCATATATAATCAATGATTAAATCATTAATTTTGTGCTTATTTATACTGGGTGTCGCGCCATATTCTATCGAGATATGAACAACAAATTTGTTTTAAAGGAAAAAAAGTTAAAACTTTTAAGTTTTAAAAAATACTATTTTTAAGTGTATATTAATACGTATGCATTATTTTTAAATTTTATTTTATTTACTTTGGTTGAATTGTATTATTTTTCTTTGTGTCATGTTTCTGTTGTGGAAGTTCTGTTCGTTTATGGTTTTTTGATTATTTTTGGTCTGTACCTTTTAAGATAATGTAATTATGGAAGATGTGATGGTTAGATCCATAAAACTAATTTAAACGCTTTCTAAATTCTGAAGTATGGAACGGTATTTAAATTATTTTATCTCCATTTTTTTTTTCCTTTTGATTTTTGCTATGTTGTTCTAGGTAGTTTTTAAATACGTTGTAATTTATAATTAATGGTTTAAATTTTTAATGAATTAATATTATTATGTATAATAGTATTTCAGAAAATTTATAGCTCTATTTTTATTGGGATATTTTGTATATCGCTTAACCCAGAATAATATTTTTAATTTGATTTTTAGGTTAATTTGATAATTTACTCATTCTTTTTCAATTAATTCTAAGTATTTTAGTGTTAATAAATTTTAAATTATGATTTTTTTTAAGTTATAAATATTACACACACCCATATATATATTTATACATACATATAAACATATATATATATATATATATATATATATATATATATATATATACTTGTTTTTGGAATGAAATTCTTCTGTGATGTATGGGATCTTTTATACATTATAGCTCAGTGTATATACCCTTGAGAACACAGCTCCACATTAAATGAAAGCAGAGTAAGAAAAAATATTAATGTTGTTCTTTTTCATCTCCATAAAGTACTGTGCCTCTTTGGGAATAATGCATTTTCTTTTCTGTTATATTTTTCCTTGTTTCAGTACCGAAATAATATGGTATATTTCTCGAAATATATTTTCTCTAACAATGTAGATCTCCATCTATCGTAAATCACTATATTTATTGTGAAATAAGTTTATAGAATTGCGCTTGCCATAAACGTTTGTTTACTATCACTACGCCTCCTTATTAAATATATATAATTTTTTGTTGATGTTGTTAAAACAGCGTTTCGGAAAATTCACGACGATAACAATTTAAAATAATTGAATTTTCGTTTGTATGCGTATCAGAATAGAAATATATGCCGTTTATTGTCTTTTTCAAAGACTGTTTCAAAATTTTATCAGTCTGCCGTACCATTTATTTTGGGTTCTGTTTTTGGTTTATAATTTTTCGAAATTTTTCTTGAAGCAAAATTTTATTAGACAAATGATGAAAAATGTTTATAATTGATTCACTAAATAAAAACATCATTTATCTTCCATTCGTTATTTTTTTTTTATTTCATTTCATATTAAACTCGATATTATTTTCTCGAAGAAGGCTTTTAAAAATATCACACCTCAAAACGAATTTTATAGAATAGGAGCAATAGAAGTATTTATAAAGATTTATTTTATATTATACCTAGAGGAAAAGCAAATTATTTTATTCTAAATTGTTTTCTCAAATAGTCGTTTCAAGTATTGGTTCGCCATCAATAGAAAAGAAATCAGAAACTTAGATGAGAATAAGTGCACACACGCGTAAAGATCGCTCACATAGTACACATGTATTTTTTGTATTTCTTTTATTCTGTGTTTTGTTCCATTAATTTTTTTCTCTTGAAATATATATTAATTTAAGCACAAAAATCGCTTTCAAGGGAATAAATATTTAAAAAATGTCATCTTTTATTTGTAATGACCCACAAAGTATAATATGTGAGTTGTGGGTTCGAGCTGACATCACTAAAGACCCGCCGTGTAGCGGAGCTGATGCACGTTAGTCGAAGTCACAAGTCGTTCCGTAGGGGTGGTGTGAAATGGAGAGGGAGATGCAAGCTCAGCTGTCATACTCGTCATTTAACTGAGGTTCAAGATTACGAGGTCCGTCTTAATTGTTCTCGTGTTGCTTTGCAGTGCCATGTTAATAAACAATAACAATTCCTTTTAAAACTTAGTTAATTATTGAAACTAATTTTCTTCGCAAAAAATTAAATTGTAATGTACGTGTTTCTGTTCTCAAAATAAGAAATAATACGCAAATAATATTAATAATATAATAGCTAATAATGCATGAGAAATATTATTAATATATTACTATTAATACATAAATAATATTAATGACATATAACTAATACAACATAAATTAAATTAATAATATATACAAATATTTATGATGTAATAATTTAAATATATTGTAATGTAAAGTTTTTTAATCCTTCATATATATATATATATATATATATATATATATATATATATATATATATATATATATATAATTTTAAATTAATGTCAATGTTAAGTTTCTTTATATTTCTTTTAAGATTATTAAACTGTTGTATTCATAATGACATATGTATCTAATACTGTGAGTGATCTTTAATCCGGCATTCTATGATGCGACACATTACAGAATTCGGCACCATCTCGATTTTTTTTTTTTTTTTTTTTTTTTTTTTGTGTATTCGGACGTGACCACCAGATATTTATTCAGCGCTGCTCGCATTTTCATCTAATACTTATCGTGACAGTCAGTTTCCATTTCAATACAGTGTTTGTTGTTTTCTACAGAGTGACATATCACATTTGCTCAATGTTAAGACTGTGTACGTACAATGTACTGCACGGTGAAATGTTCTCGGAATCCAGGAAGTGTTCTTCCGAGAGCTAATCAAACTAATAAGCATAAACAGGGTGGCTAGAGTACCTTGTCGCAACTTGTTTTAATTATTATTCATTTTTCTTTTGTGCCGTGGGTTATTTATCAAAGCAAAAAAATATTCAATTAAATTAATGTTCTATGTTTGAATTTATTTTAGCAATTACTGAAATGAGATGAAATACTCTGTAGGATAAATATATCCTCCGCACAGGTTTAGAATATATTTAAATACAGTGAATACATGTTTAAATCGTTGAAAACTGTATCTTGATTGATTTACCTTTGGTGTAACCGTGTTAAAACTAAACTGACGCTCGATAATTCGGCAAAATCAGCAATGCGACACACCCGTGATCCTAAACGTGCTGCTTTAAAAAGAGGTTATTGAAGGAATATAATTTGTTACAATTATGAACAATAGATAGAATTGTAAGATCCAATTAATTTTCACTAAAACAGAAACATCTTCCTACCCATTTGAGAAAATAGTTTTAAAAAAAAAAATTTCAGACAGTAAATATTTGATCTTCAGTATTCTCCCGATTAATGATCTGAGGTTCGTTTTATGTATTTCATTCTATCTACCAGAATGTCTTCTAATGAAAAAGATGATGTCGACTCATACCGCTTTCGAACGCATCCGTTTAGATGAAAGACGGGAAAACTTCCTCTGACACACGCTGATGGTGATGATGATGAGAGACATGGAGAATGTTACATTCGTTAGAAACTTATTCTGGAATAAATGCGAAGAATTGCGCTGAAAATTTAATCGCGTACTTTTTCCTGAGCGAGAAGAATGTTTTATTCAGCCGGAAAAGGGTAAATATTTTTAAATGATCGTTAACTCTGTGAATAGGATACAAAGGATTTATTAGAAGACTGAGGACAGTGGGGGAAAAAACCTCAGTTCTTTTCTTTCCCGTAAAATTCTAACTGTGTCTAATATGAAACAAGGCTTAGATTTTGTTTCTTCTTTCAGTTTCGGAATAGTTTTGTTTGGAATACTATGTGTCATAAATCAACGAGGAATTATCTTCAAAAAGTTTTTTTCTCTTTTCCTTTTATGTTTTTTATGCATTTTGTTTATGTTTAGGAAGTACTTTTTTCTGTGAATGGTAATGGATATTAATAGTGGTTTTTTCCCCTTTCTATCTGTGATTGTTGTGTTATTCGAAGAGAAAACACACGATAAACAAACATGTAATATTTGCTGCAACATTCTTCTCCAAGGTATTTGGTTTTGGCGCTTGATTAGCCAAATTGGCCGTTTTCTTTCAATTCGAAATTTTCTTTCAGGATTAGCATAATATTTTAAATCTTACGTCGTGCAGTAGTATTATGTACCTTGTGTAAATTTTGGGTACTAGTTAAACTGCTCTGAAATTTTTAAATTTACTTTTCTTTTGTTTTAAAACCTTTTTTATTTTTCTTTTCTGTAAGCAAAAGAGGGATCATTTAAAATAGTGTTTATAATGAAAAAAATTTTTAATTGACTAAATTATTAAAAATGTGAATTTCAGATGTAATTGTGTTTCTTATTAAAATGTTGATTGTATTCATAAATCTTAAGAAAAATCTTACGACTCTGGTTACGGTTAGGTCATTCATATGATTGTAAAATTACTCAAATATTTTAGTACAACATGATTTTTTAAAAAATTTCCAATATACCTCTTTTATTTTTTAAAAATGTTGTTTAGTAGGAAAGCTTGCTTACAACACTTTTAAATCCTTATATATTCGATTTGTCCATCGGAAAAATGATTTTCTGTAGGTACGTTTTATTTTATATCATTTTTCCAATACTCCGGATACCCCGAATCGCGACCGACTCTGATCCCAATCAAACAATTTCAATTTTTTATATTATTATTCTTTTTAGTCGTACATCAGCTATGGTGATTATTTTCTGAACATCAATCGGAACTGGTCGAAGACATTATTTACCATTATGGAGTATGTGCGTGATGTTTGCCATTTTGTGACGCAACACCCTCTGTTTGATCCAAAAACTTTGAATGCTCTGAGGAGATCGAAAGGTAAAATTTCATATCTCACACCCGATCCCTGCAGAGTTGGAATCGTGTTTACCGAAGAAGCCTTAACAAAATGACAATTGTTGGTAAAGTTTTCCCCTCACTGGTACGACAAAGCTTCGCGTTGAGCAATGGTCGACCTAAACAAAAGATTGCTTTTTTGCCTCTTTCGGGACCAATACGAGAATATTTCTTCACTGCCTGCTTGCTTTTTTCTCTCTTTGTTATCTTCTTTTTGGTTCTTTATCTGCGAAGTATGTGTGTGTGTGTTTTACGTTGCAAGGGCTCTCAGAATAATAAATCTTTGGACGCCACGTTCTTTGGTTTTTGTCTTCGAATTCAAAAGTTATTGGATTTTCCCCCCTTTTTTGCCTGTTTTGCATTAGTCGCAAACACAGGAACTCGTTTAAATTGGGAGTGTTCGCGCTTTTTCATTTGTTGTTATCAAAAGTTTTCTCGCTTTTTTTTTGGTAAAACTTATTGAACGCAATTTTGATTTTGTGGCTTTCCAAGTTTGTGCACTGTATATTTTCCCATTTTCCTTTTCTACGTTGCTTTTTTTTGCGTAAAAGTTCTCTTCAAGTATGCTTGATTAAAGGTTTTTTTCATAAAAATTTAAAAAGACTTTTTTTCCCCGAATCAATTTTTTGTTTTGTTTTAATGAGTAAAACAATTTTTTTTCTTGCAAAGGACTGTTAAATATATAAAAATTCAAAATTGTGAAGTAAAATATTTGTTTATTCAGACACACACAATTCATCTGAATGTTATTTCATTTTAGTGTTATGCAACTGAAATTAAGTATTATAAGTATTTTTGGGATGTGTATTCAACTTTTTTTTATATTTTATTGTTCTTCTTTCCCTCCTTCTATAGAAAATCTATAAAAATTGTGAATGGAGAGATTTAGAAATAAAGTACGGAGATATATATAATTTTCTACATATTAGAAATGTAAGGTTGTAATTTTTTTTTTTTTTTTTGCAATGCATATAATTTAGTCGCGTGCAATTAGAGTAAATATATTGTGTCAAGATAAAAAGTGTATTGAATTGATTTAAGGATAGTTATATATAAGCGAAATATAATTGAAAGGGAAGAGAAGGGAGATAACGATAATTTGATAGATGTGTATATTGAAGTGAATCATCATAATTAATCGTTTACTTTGGAAGTGACTCCTTTTCACATTAATAGGGGTCGAAATTGTTATAATCGAGAAGTACTTGGATCGAAATGAATGATTTGGAAAGCTAAGATTTTACTATTGAAATATAAACTTGGGTTGACTGAGTTAAAAGAGAGAGAGAGAGAGAGATCTTGCATATTCTATATCAAGAGTTAATTAACTGTTTGTCTTTCTCTTATGTATTTTCATTTGGAATTGACTATTTAATTAGTCTTTAACATGGTGAGAGAGTTAAATAACGAAGGAAATATGTCACAGAATCTTTTTTTATGTATTTCAACAACTAACAAACATAATTCTACAGTTCATGTCGCGATTATCAGCATCTGATAAATCCAAACTAGAAAAGGGAAGAAGGCAAATGACGAGATATAAAAATTGGAAATTATATTTATTATGAAATTTCTCTTTGATTAGAATTGTCAAGTTTGGAAAGAGCTTGTTGATTATATCAGTTTACTTATCCAAAGCGAATAATATTTTAAATAAAAATGACATTGTGTCAATTTTTTTTATGTTTAGCTGTACTTAATACGAGTAAGTCAATTTTTCATAATTTAAGCATGGAACTACATATGAATAGTTCAAAACGGTTCTGAAACCTTTTTGTAAAATTTAAATAAAGTATTAAAAAAACAATTCTGAAACCATTTTGTTGTTTTGAAACAATATATTAAAAGATTAAAAGCGATAGTTTTTAAATATGTTGACTGTTTTGTAAGCTAAGGTAATTCGCTGATTCCATACATGCATTATGTAACAAAATTTGATAAATATAAAGCAAGAAAATTAAATTGTAATTAATTGTAAACTCCACGCCATGCCATGGAAAGAAATTTTTTTTTTTTTTTTGTTGGGGTTTGTCCCCCCCCCCCCCCAATGGTTTTTTTAGGATTCCGGTACAATTTCTTCAAAATCTATTTTCTTTTGTGCTGATATTTTGCACATTATGAAATGAGGTTATTTCCTATACAGTGAACAATGTTTTTTATTAATAAACACTCACAAATGTTAAGTATTGCGTAATATTTATACGAACATTATGAGAAATTTGAATAGTACCAATTACAGATACTTAAATTTTATTAAATTTAAATTTTGAAATTATAATTATGTTCAATGTATAGAATACTATGCTTATAAGTACTCTGGAAATTTTTAATGTTATGAATGCAGTAAATTTTATGCAAGATGTGTATTTACACATGAGTACTTATCATATAATGTAAATATAGCTATTGATTATTAAATGATCCTGCATATTTATATATCTTTATAATTATGTTTTGCTTTGCATAAACAGATGCGCAAATATCCATATATCTCAATGTTAAAATATGACTTTAATTACTAGTAATTTTAAAAAAATATTATTTAAACGTGTCATAAAACAAGCTCATTTTTCTTTCTCGAAGGCGTCTCAGTTACCATGAGATTAATGACTTAAAAATTAAAAGCACAAAAAGAAAACTGTTTCTTTATTTTTCTATCAAATATATGAGTTTCGAGTAACAAATTCAAAGAAGTTTTCTGCCAGATTATTTACTCTAACATTATCGATTTTAAAAAAAAACTTGTTTTCCTTTCTTTCATTTGCTTATTTTCAGAATTTGAGTTACTAGATTTTTATATAAGCTAATGGAATGAAATGGAACGCAATGAAACGACCAAAAAAATATGTCATACATCCCCTTAAGGATTCAAACAATTTTTTTAAAAATCTTTTTTGTATCATTATCAAAACAAGATTAGGGTTCATTCTTCTTTTTTCCCCCCTCTTTTGAAACTTATATTCAACAAAACTTCCCCTCACCAGTTCATTTTTTTAAAAGCGCTCCGATTTTTCTTTGTTTATGAATAATAAAAACACAAGTAACAAATAAAAACCATCTTTTTTCCCTCTTGAAACTCATTTTTTTTCTCCCAAGAGATTTCTTCGAAATTTCCAGAAAAGTTCATGTACCTCTCGGAATATAATCTCTTCTTTCCAATTCCCAGACGTGAGTTTTGATAGATTTCTTAAAAAGCCTGATATTTCTTCTTTCTTTTCTCGTGTTGCGATGCTGGGAAGCAAAATTTATCTTTCGAGTTCAAATGTTTGTCAGAGTTTTTTGTGTGAAGTGTTTTATTTTGTTTGTCTGAGTCATCCTTTTTAAGGCGAAGAATTTGTTGAACTTGCAAAGCGATGTTGGCATTGTTGTCTTTTAGTCCCTGTCAAATCGAATGTATGCCTTCGAGGAACATATCACATTAGAATGAATGTGACATCGAAATCTTCAAATATTTTGCTCCGCTTGTTATTTTTTGTTACTCTTTTGATTTGTATTTATATGTTAGAAGGTTGAATGTTTGTTAAAAGGGGTTGCTTCAATTAACTGGTGAAAAACATTTGTTCCAAAAATTGACCTTTTTCTTCATAACAGAACAGGAAAAAAAACTATTTTATAATGTTACTTTACTATGTAGATTAATTGCAACTCCCGTTCTTCATTATTAATTCTACCGCAATTGTCCAGTCTATCTAATATACTAGTCAATACTTACCAGACTGCAAGTGAAGATAACGTTCGAACAAGATAAAATACTTTATTAATCATTGAGTAATGGATAAGGCCCATATAACTCAAAAACCCTAGATTATGATTTCAATATGAAATCTCTGCGTTCCAAATCACTTGTCTAATTTTAATAATTCTCACTAACAGTAACCTCGTAATTTAGTGCTAAGACAAATATCACTTCTATCCAAACGACATTTCAAACTAATTTACTAATAACTATTAGATTAACGTTATCATCTATCTACCTTCATCTTCATTTCAATTCTATTTCATTTATATATCATTCTCTAATTCACTTCACTCCATCTAATCCCGTTTCATTTTGGTTGTGAAGAAATTGCAATTTAATGCAATTCAAATTTCTTTAAAATTCCCGAGGTAAAGGAAGAGAAAATTGCGAACAGCCCATCGTTACAAAATCTTATACTTATTTTCAAAAAATGTCTTTTTTCTTCTGAAACGGGTGGAAAACTTATTGAATATCTTAAGTAGGAAAATAAGTTACATATTGTTAAATTTAAATTAATGTTAAGTGATAAAAAAAAAAGTTAAACTGAAAACTTTTTTTAAGAAATGTGTTTATTAATTTTTAATATATGTTTTTTTTAATCTATTATACATTATCTTCAGTATTTATATTTTATTAATCATAATAATTACACTTTAAATTTCTTTGCACATTCTAGAATTTATATAAAAATCGTATTTTATAGGTAATTTTACATACATTTCTGAACTAAATTACTTCTATCTTACGACTTTCTAAATAGCCTCGAGTAAACGTTTCAATGATAAAATTGTGTTCAGAAGAAGGTTGACTTAAAATTTATAATAGCTTTTTTTTCTATTCTTTAATTGTATATTACTTAAATTCAGATCTTAAATATTAATCTGTAATAATGCATCTGTAATTTAATTAACCGTACATTACAAATAATGAAAAAAAAAAGCTCTTCATTTTATTTTATATAGAAGTTATTGAAACATTCGTTGATAGCGAATTTGATTACATTCAAAATAGCCTCGTTTCCTCGGCTCCAATGAGGAGTGAAATGAAAGAAAAAAAAATTATTTCATCAATTGAGTATGTGATCGCAATATTTTGAATTTTTATAGAAAAAATTCTATGAGCATAATTTTCAATTTGAAGCAATAATCTTCGCAAGTTATTGTTCAGTGTGTCCGTAATTTAGTGGATCTGTTTTATATTATACGACACAATGTATTGAATTACTAACACTTACATAATAGGCAAATTTTAGAAAAAAAAAAATCTATATTACTTTTATGTTTTTACAAAATAGTTATTAGTCTCTTTTTAGTGTTCAGATTTTTCTGTAATACATTAAAATAATTTGTGTAATCTGCAAATATGTTTTGTGTAATGTGAAAAAAGTTTCTTTAGATTATGAAAGATTATTTTATTCAATAACAATAAAATAATCTAAATTCTAAATAATAAAAAGAAATTTATGCTATTTCATTCTTTGTATGAATAGTTTCAAAAATATACTTATTATTCATATAATTCACAGCATTGCATTGTCCGTGCTAACTGCAATTTAACTTTTTAACACTGATAGCCAATGTATCGTTATCATAAAATAAAGAATAGTTAATATTTTAACTACATTCTCTGAAACTTTACTTTTAAAGTTGAAATTGCTATCCCTACGACTAAAATCACCTTACAATTCCTGGAACAAAAATCCGTAGGAGTTATTTCTGTTATTAATTTAAAGAAATATTCTATGAGTAACATCACATCAGCTAGAAATGAATCCTAATTTGAAAGAAGGAGCGAAAAAAAAAGAACTGCCATTATAAAACTTCCTGTAATTACCGAAGTCGTTTCAATACTAGTTAAAGAAATATTTCTTCTTCGACCCCACAAAACATTTTCCAGGGCGACTTCCTCCAAAATTAATGAGACCGAAATAAGAATAGGAGGAGCACCGGAAGAATGTGTACAAGAAAAAGGCAACTTTTACTGGCGCGGACACGGAAACTTGCAATTAAGTTATTTTCCTCCTATGAATTTGCGACACGTTTTTCCTATCATTTTCGGAACTCATTCATAACGGGGTGTCATACGCCAGTTTAATAAAAGATGATATAATGGGCGAAGGGTAGTAGTTATTCTTCTAGACTAATAATGACCGGGGCATGATATATTTTTTTTATTCCTTTCCACCAGTTGTCTTCTTGCTTGACCTAAACTGGGAAGGGTATTATCTCTTTCTGCGGAAATAACCAGGGCTTTGTTTTTTATGTCCTGCAGGTTTATTTTGCAATAATTCTAGTGCGGTGGCGACGACAAACTTGGGTAGAAAGGCAGGTTGTGATTACCTACATTGTATCATTATTTTTAGTTTTGCCATAAATGGGATGTCGAGTTTTTATTAAAATTTCGCTATAAATTGTCGTTTTATTGAGCCTTTCTGTGGAACGAAGCGGTTTAGAAGGAGAAAAGTGTCTCTATCACTTACATAACTTTATTATTATGCAAAAATAATAAATGTAATGATTTTTATTTGAATTTTTGTGTTTGTGTTTTTTAGCTTATAACGTTATAAATATCGTATACCTGTGGTGAAATGAGACGATGTCACTTTGTTTTTAATTCCATGCGCTTGTATTCTGCGTAATAATCCCAAATTGATGAGAATCGAAATTTGGAAAAATACTTAAACACAATATAGTTGCATATTCACTAACTGTTTTTGAATAGTATGAGTTTATTCATATCATTCAGAAGTCTCATATTTTTAAAAGAAATATACAAAATTATGCATGTTTTAACTTAACATGTTTTGTAACATTATTTTGTTTCATGAAAATACAAGCAACTGTCCCCTTCATAATATACTAGAATAAAATATGTAATGCGTAAATTCTTGTAAAATGTGTCAATTAATTATAAATATCTTAGGCATTGATCTCAAAATTATTCATTGTGTTTAATTTCATCTGTAAATTTTTAATTTTTTCAACTGACTGATATGAATCTACACTGCTATAGTACAAGAAGTATCTAGTATCTTCATTATAATTTTCAGTTAGTTCATATTGAATGTTTAATACGAGGAATAAACTGTGCGAGTAATGGAGATAGAAAATTATTTATATTTTTTCCCAAAGTTTCAAAATAAGAGATATCGTTCCGAATTCTGATTGGTTTGGCTATCAGAACAAAAGAAAGTATATCTCTTATTAAAATTCCAATACAGTTCGTATTAAAAAAAATTTATAAATATTCTTATTTCTGGAGAATATTCACAAAAGAACACATTTAATGATTGTATAAATATACCGATTTCAAAATAAGAAAAAGAGATATTTTTTTTTTAAAAAAAAAGTATCTTTGAAATAATATAGTCCCCAGCTCATAGCCAATATTGCTTTAGTCGAGTCATGGGTACGATCCTTGATCCCACTAAACTCCTTTCTGTGGCATATTAAATCGGATCAAAAGTCATCACGTTGGCTTTAAATAGATGTTTGGGCCTTGGCATTTTGACTTCCATCTTCATTGTCGAAGAGAGCCGCCGCGACATTTTTTCTGCAAAAGTAATATAGGGTATTTTGTGTTTCAAATACATGATAAATAACGATTTCTTTTTCAGCTTCTCTCTCACTTTTTCTCTGTATATGTTCTCGAATTACGGCTATCCACATTTATGACCATAAAAAATTAAGCAATTGCATGTTTTATTTTTGTTTACAATACATTCAATCGAGTATATATTATGAATTTTTCACATTATGTACAATGTTACATAGATTAAGTTTTGCGTTTCATGTACAATTCGGTACCGGTTTGATTGAAAAATTGATGTTGTTCATCGGCAAACCACTGCTCCGTGTATGCCGCAGCAAAGTATTCCGAAATATAATAATTAATATTAATTTATTCAATAATTCCTTTCCATATTCATGAAATCACCGTGGATAACATTTTATTGCATTTACAACATAACTATAAACAGTAATATACAATTAAATAAATAATAAACATCTTACTTTCCAATAAACTTGCCAAATACGAACTCATCTGTTTTCTAATAGACGTTATTTTTACGGGCTCAGTAAACTTTGTTTATTACCATACATTACCATTTTATGAAAAAGGCTATGTAAATTAGATAATCAAACATAATTTTGTAATTAAAATAAACCACAATTCTTTATAAAAAATACGACTCGTCATGTCAGTCAGCAAAGTTGGAATTTAATAAACTTAACAAATAACCAACCAATGTCCCTTTCATCGCTCTGTTCTAAAACACTTATTTCAATGTCGCTATCTTCCCCCCCCCCCCCCCGTTTATCTCCAGTTTCATGAAAACTGATACGATCGTATCAGCTCGGACTGATTGTCATGTCTTATTGACTCACAAGGCAACCATATATTCATTATGGTGTCTTTACACTGAACGCACACTACCGTAGTTAGTGAGTTCGAACTTGTTGCATTGCCTTAATTCAACCTGAGCGACTCATCAGGCTAAAATGTCGCTATGAATTCTACATTAACCGTTCTGCTTGTGCATAACTTATGATGTAGACTAACGAAGTTCCAAAGACACAGGAAAAATAAAATTTCGTCAGATACGACGCAGACGTTAAATTTTAACTTTTAAACTCGAATGGGCCGCAGCTGATCTACTCGAAAATACGATGTATATATCCACTGGTCAAAAAGTTACGCATAATTGGTAAATATGTGAATAATGAAAGAAATCTGTCTGAATGATGGAAAATGTGATATGCGAGTATAAAACGGGTGTCAAATATAAAAACAATGAGAAAGACGAGGCACGGTGCCCAATGATTTTTCATTCTTACTATGACATTGCGCATGAATTGTGAAATCAAAGAACTCCAAACATCATGAAGAACTCTTTTCAGTTCTGGACTGGAACTTGGTGGGTGCAAAAGGGCTGCCGAAGACATTTCACATATGCTTCATAGGTCTTCAGGCCAGGGCATGCGTTATATATAACTTCCGTTTCATGGAAGTCGAAGATTAAGCGCGCTCGGTGATAAAGCCCGTTATCATCTATAAAATCAGGACCGACAGCATCTGAAATAAGCGAATATAAGGCTCAAGAACTTCATCTATGTATATTTTAGCAGTCATAGATCCCGTCTCAAAGCTGTGGAGTTCTGTTCGGCCGACCAGCATAATGCCTGCCCTCACCCTGACTTTCCTTGATGTTTCCCAGAAAATCAGATCCATTTTCTCGCCTTATTATTAGCCTATGAGAATCAGTGTTCAGACTAAAACGAGACTAGTTACTAAATATCACATTGACTCACTGTCTCAAATCCAGTTTAAAAGAGTACGTTTAGACGTAAATGTGAGGGGGATGCAAACTGCTGCTCGTCTGGCATAGAGATCTTAATAATTGTGTCTAAGTGATTGAGTCTTCTTGTAAACAGTTCGTCTAGAAAATCGCACTTCTATGGCGGCTGTGGGAGCTGAACCAGTTTCTCTGATGTCACGTAGCTATTTACAGACATCGGTCTTAGCGAATAGTATGCCAACCTGGTACTGATCATCGGTTAAACATTTCCGCACACAGTCTTCAAATCACACTCTGAGGCACATTCAGAGTTCGAGACACTTAGGTTTGTGATCGTCGGATTCGAGCATTCCATCAATACTTCCTTTCACAAACATGTTCAGTTGTCATCTTTGCGCTAGCATTTGTGGTTATGCCAAGTGAGCCGGTTTTTCCTCTTTGGACGTGCGCAGGTGTTTTTCGCTCATGAAGATGTCCGCTAAAATGTTCTTCATAAAGAAAATTTCACCAACAATGATTCTCCACAAGGTATATCGAACATATTCACATTCACCTATGTGTACGTACATTTTTTCGAATTTTCCGAAGTATGCTTAACTTGTGGACACCATTATGAATGTGTGTGTGTAAGTAAGAGAGAGAAAGAGATTTGACCCGCCTCTCAGAGTCAAAAAAAAAAAGAAAGAGAGAAAGAAACTGAGACAGAAAATTTTAATTACTTTTAAATTTATCTTCTACACTTTATACTCCAATTTTCATAAGAGTGTTTTATGTCTTTGATTTTCCTGTGTCTTTAGTACATTTTGAATCACAATTCTTAAGCATGTAATTATTATTAAGACTTTTATAATTTCATTTTTGTTATTATTCGTAAAAAACTTCGATATTTTTAGATAACAGTTTATGTACAATATTAGTATGTGCCATGATATTATGCACTTTACTGTATATATATATGTGTGTGTGTGTGTGTGTGTAAATTTTAAATTTCTTAGTTACTCAAAAACATTTTTCCAGAATAAAAAAAAAGATAGAATTATTCTTTTAAAGATATGTAGTCCATTACCTATTTCTTTCTTTTGTGGATTCGATTAAATTTTCCGTGTTTTCTCTTATTTGATTGATAAAATTGATTTTAATACTTCTACGAATGTCTGGTTAGCTTTTAGTTAATTAATAAAAAAGAAACATCAATATCTTAAGTGACATAAAATTGGAATTTCCTGGTATGCTTTCCATCTGTGTTTTGACTTATTCTTTTTTGTGAGATCAATTTAGTAAAGTAGCATTTCGACCAATCATACTGGTCTACATAATGTCAGAAAAGTAATCGTATATAGAACTTTTTTCTTAATCGTTAAATTCTTTTTCAGGTTATATATAAATGTTAGGTCAATTTATTTTTAAAGCATTATTTTATTTTTTTTAAAAAAAAGATGTTACAAATATTTGTGTCATTTCGTGACACATGCATTTTTCTTTAAAGCACAAAAATTGAATTTTTTTTACGCCTAATAAATTTTCCAGCTTGAATATGTAGTATACTTTCAGGTTCAAAATTCTTTTTTTTTTCTCTCTAAATGTGTCGATTTTTTAAGTGGCTCAGAATAATGCTTAGCATAATGTTATGAAAACTGGCAAGAAAAGACTCAAAGCCTAAGCCCCTTACACTATACGATAATGATTAGTAACGAATGTAAACTGGAAAATTTTCTACATTTCAAGAAAATGTTTAATGCAAAGTTGAATTGATTCTTCTGTTTCTATATTTTGCATTCTTTTTTTTAAATTTCGGTTTTTTTTAACCATTTCTTCCAAAACGCATACTCATTTCAGTTCGGTGTATGATTGCTTTAGGGAATCACGTGAAAGCAAAGAATTATTCTCTTTATTCTTAATTAATTAACAAACTTCCGAGTTTTCAATTTTCTTTCTGCATGAAGTGAAAATTTTTATGAAACAAAAGTATAGAGTTTAAATTTTTCTTCATTTTCAAATGTATTTCTCTAAACCCCTAACTTTCCCCCCAATTTAATTATTTTCTGTGTGGAAACAAAATTAGTGCGATAAATCTTACTCAATTTTTTTTTTTATTTATTTACTCTTAAACAATAGATTCATAAGTTTTTAATTTTCATTCAAACTCTAAACGAAAATCTGAAACAAATATTCCATTTTTCACTAAAGTTCCTTTCACAATGACCATTCCTTCTGAATTGCTACATTGTACTTAATTCATACATTTGTTTCTGCAAGAAAAAAAAAGGTGGAAACGCAGAAAGTTACAGTTTTGAACTTCCATCGCGTCTTCGGTTTCTATACATTTTCTCTTCTCACATTTGCTATGCTCTTCCCCAAGTACTAATGATACTCTTTTCATGATATCAGCGGGCGTAATTAACTTCCTCTAGAAATTAAGAACGTAATTAACAGGTGAGGAAGAGGCTTCTGCGATACGCATGTGAATTTTTTTTATTAATTCTTTGTAATCAAATTAACCTCCGGAACAGCGCTATAATTAAACACCAGGAGACGAGGTTCTACAAGGGCCAATAATAAATTTAACAGCAGTGGCAAGTAAATATGAATGAATATTATTTATACACCTGATTAATTTTTTTCTTTTTTGCTTCTTTCATTTTTCTTATGGAAAATTTTCTGTCGTTATTTTTAGATAAGCTGTATGCTCGTGGATTTTTTTTCCTCCTGTTGTGTTGCTTTTCATTATTTTGCTGTCATTTTGTTGTGTTAAATTAGATTTGTGTGTCCTCTGTGAAAAGTAGAGTTGGGAGTAGTTATAAATTGTTTTTATTACCGGAAGCTCGGGGGTTATAAACCTGAAAACAAAGATTTAATGGTTTGTGGTGTGTACTACATCGAGCTTGGAAGAGGATCTCAGGTTATTGAGAAATGAAAAAGGAATTCAAAGTGGAGTAACTTTTATAGAGTATTATATTAACATCTATTTGAAATTTTAATTATTGTTAAGAGTTTTGGTTCTCATGTTTATGGTCATTAAAAGTATGATTATGTCTCGTTTCAAATACTTTAAAGTAGTTTTATTAGTTTGTGTACAAATATCATTGTAGTTAAAATATTTTTATTTTATTTTCTAATTAATGCTATTTTTAAATGTTTCTAAAAGATATTTAATTCGTTTGAAATCCAATGCTATTTGTAGCTTTACTTTTGAAATAAGTTTATTCTAATCTATACTTAATGTATCATTATGTATAATTTTATAATACATTGACTTAACGATGAAATCTTATATAATTTAACATCTGAACGTCTGAACTTCTTGCTATGTGTCATTACTCCATATTTTAATATATTTTCTGATGTTTATCCTTTTTTAACACACACACACACATATATATATATATATATATATATATATACTTTTACTAAGAACTATTAAGATATCAGTTTTCTTTAATTGTATTTAATTTCTAGTTTTTTTTAAGCCACTAACCCTGACTGGCGTTGTTTCACTCGAGTTCTTATTCTGACCCGTCGTGTAGCGAAGCTGAAGCACGTTAAATTTAACGAGGCTCTAAGTCCTCCCTTTGGTGTCATGTGGAAATTAGGAGGAAGAGATGCCTTCATGTGTCATTCTAGTCACTTAAAAATTATCAGATATTTTACCTATAGCCCTCATTTTGCTTCTTAGTGCGGCGTTAATATACCGTCAATTAATCACCTCATTCTGTTTTTAAAATAAAAGTATCACTATCAAAATAAATTCTTAACTTCCAAACTCCACATTAAGAAATCAGACTACCGAACTTTTTCTCGTAAAAGAAATTTGTGTTATGATTTCTTTTTTTGTAATATGATTTCATTTATTTTAATAAAAGTTTCATCTTTTTTGTAGTCATTACTACAAACTACAGTAAATTCTAGCTCCTTAGTAATTTTAATTCAATTCTTTCAGCATCACTAGTACCGACTATTAATACGCAACCTTATAACTTCCTAATTCCAATATAAGAAATATTATTACCAAACCCTTTTATGTAAAAGGATTTTGTAAAATGATTTCATTTGTTACAGTCATTTATTGCCTCAAACTGAATACAAAAAAATTTCTCAAGTTCATACTATCATTAATTCTTATATCCCTTAGTTCCGTTATTTCAATGTCACTCATTTCCACTACTAATTCAATCGTAACTTCCTAACTCCATTGCAAGAAATCGTAGTACAAAATCCTTCTTCATGAAAGAATTTTGTAGTATAATTTCATTTTATGTAATTTATCACCACAAGCAGATTAGAATCCATGTCTTAAGCTAACACTATCATTAATTCCAATTCCGTAGGACTGTAGTTAGTTTTTTTGTTGTTAGTTCTTATCTTTTAACGTCACTATTTCCATTATTAATTCACAACTTTAACTTCCAAACTCTATTACTAAAGAAATGTCTTTACTAACTCTTTTTGCATGAAAGGAGGACCATTAAAAATTCCATTCTCCAAGAAATCTAGCCGGAACCGAAATCTTTTCCCTATCTCACAACTTCTCCATCCGTTCGGAAGGAAATTAGAGGTCCGCAGAGGCGTAAAACGAGAAGTAGAAATTTCTCGCCCCGAAAACTAGAGGTGATTGAGCGCGGGTCAAACTCTGGATATCTACCCTCTCATTTGGCGGGACCTGGACGCGATTTTAATGAACTCATCGCAGGTCCACCGAGACTCACCTAATGAAAGGGACCTATCGATTATTTCCCGGCGAACAACTCTTCTCCGTTAATCTATCGGCCCCACATTGTGTGGGACTTAATGAAATTTTGAATCACGCAGATGTGTGTGCAATGGACTCCTTATCAGACACTTTTCGGTGAAGAGGGGGTTCTCTCTTTTTTTATCTTCTCACAGTTTGGTGGATTTAAGATTGTGGTTTGGTGATTGTTCCTCGTCAAGTGTTCGAAGCTATCAATAATTTTTAATTTTGTATTCACCAAAGATTTTTTTTTTTTTTTTTTTTTTTTTGAAATTTAGTTCATTGAATGGGGGAGAAGGTTGCTGTTCTTTGCAGTGAATCCTTTGTGGTGGTGCCTGATCTGTTTTATCGGTTGAGAATGTTTTGTAGATTTCTTGTTTTATGTAAATGAATTCTTTATTCATAGGTTGACCGCAGAAGAAGTAAAGAACTTAAGAAAGTAAAATAATTTCATTATTAAATTTTTTTTTAGATTTTTAGTCATTCCTTGGAGATTAAAGTGGCTATGGTAATATGTCCAGAAACTAGTAAAACTCAGTTTTTTTTTTTTTTTTTTTTTTTTTCCGATTCCAGTGGAAAATCAATTTTCCTAACTCAAAGAATATATAAGAAGACAATATATTTTAATATCAGAATATGGCTTAATGGTAACATGATTCGGAACTTAATCATCCGGTTTGAAAGGACTGCTGTAGTAATCTTTATAACTTATCAATCATTTAGTCTTTCAATGGCCACCCTATGCAAAGAATCTTTCTTGATGACAAAATTTTAAAAATTGCAATTTTTAGTGTGGTTAATAAAAATTATTGCTATTTTTCTGTGCAGTTTTAATGCAATGTGTGTATTTATAACTTTTAAAATTTTTTGCTTGAATAAGTGTAACATTTTAATATAACTCTTTTTATACAATCTCAAGTTTTAGAAATCAATTTTTTTTTTGTGCATGAATAGATTATTATATTTTTCTCTGATATTTCATTCTGTATGTATTTATAATTATGGTTTTGTGGAACCAATGATAAATACGATCCATATAACTAGTATATGGTCCATTATATATCAACACAACCCCTTCCCTACCTTTTTTCCAGCCATAACTGGCGTGTTAACTCAAACCCAACGGCTTTAATTAATATACACTAGTTATGGCGGGGAATTTGTTTTGATTTCACTAAAAGTTACCTTTAGTACATCAATACCTTTATTAATATAAGTTAAATTACACAGGTCGCTAGAGAATCTTTGCTGTTTGGAACAGTCAGATGCAGTTATTATATAACAAGATCGGTTATAATTTTGTATCATTTTTCGTAACAAAAAATTGCTTAGATGTTTTCTGAAAAATTGAGCTGTCGTCCTCATCTTTTAACATGGGTTCAAAATTACGAGGTCCGTCACTAATAGCCCTCGTGTTGCTTCTAGTGCGATGTTAATAAAATCAATCAATCAACATTTATTCCGTCATCATTTTTACTGGGAATAAAACTTGGAACCGAAAAGTTTCATCTAGACAATCTCTATAGCAACGACGGAAAAAAATTAATAAAGTTTTTTGTTCAGCTCTATTCATTCGAAGATTATTTTTCACAATGTTCTTAAAATAACATTTACAAACATATTTTTTCTCATAGAAATTTTTATTACATAAGGATTTGAAAATCTAATGAGTATTTCAGTATTAAAGGTGGACTGTAGAACATATTATATATAGGAAAAAATGATTAATTCGTAATGAAATTGTTTATTTACAAAATTATACATCTATTTATACACATCAACACGATCAAAATTCGATTGTATTGTTGATGAATTTTTTCTACTTGAAACGTGTTCAGTGTTAATCCTATCCTTTAACACATGGCTAAAGAGTGCGTCGATAAGAACTAAAACAAAATCAACAATGCTTATTTATATATTTAGTTTTGTTATTGCGATACAAATTATCCTCAAAGTATAATAGCTGCTCCATCGGTATAAATAGCTCATTTCTTCTGTAATAACAAAAAAAAATGAATTAGACGTTAATATTTTCGGATAGTGTTATCAGACTCACATTTATAGAAGAGCAGCAAACAAATAAAAAAAGAAAGAGAGAGAGAGAGAGAGTGAGTTCTCATCTTCTTCTGCTCATGACAGCGTTAAGTATAAATCATCTCCAAAAGATGAAAATAGAGCTGGCGAGTGTCCCTGCCTGGAGAAGCAATTAGGATTCCATCTGTGGGGCTGTCAGGGAAGGGTCAAGATGGTCTGCAATTGTCCCCGGGATCACTGATGTCCATTCATTACGACTTCTCTGTGACTGACCCAAGAAAGAAGATGATTTGGGTTTGCCATTTCGCAAAAAGAGGTGTTGAGTTTCGATATCAAAAGCTAATGTACGAACGCTACTCGGTCTTAACGCTGATTTTGCTTAATGGTTAAGAGCAAAGTAGAAATCCTGACAACTTTTTCAAATGGAATATTATAAAGTCACATTTATAAACACATATAAATGTGTTCACATTTATAACACATATAAATGCGCCCATGCCTTGATTTTCATAAGAGTATGTTCTCGAAAATCGGGCAAGCTAAAACGATGATGACAAGCTAAACGATCAATGATGATATTAAAAAGGAGAGCAATTGCTCTTTAATTTTTGGGGACAAATACTCACTTTTTTTTCAGTTTAGTTTGAAAATGAAACACAAATTAAAAATTTTCTGTCTGGAGGGGGTTGGGGAAACGTAAACACAAATTAGCATTTTTTTCTTGCGAATAAAAGCAATAGCGGAATTCAAACATAAATCACCTTTACAACAACTGCTACTAAAACAGCAAGCAAAAATCAACCTTTACTCTTCTTTGGTGTGTGTGCTTTGAAAAGCTAGAATATTTCTTTTCTTTGGGTGTAGGCAGGTGTAACATCACTGTCCGATAGATACTCTTAACAGAAATTCATCACTCATGGGTACTGCTTCAATCATTCTGATGTTGGTTTAATTTCCTATTGTGTTAATCAATCATAGTTGATTTTTTTTTCCAAATTAAATATTCACTGCGCATAACTCCAATGACGTATAAGCAGAATGTTTTATTTTATTATAATCAATAAGGCAATTTTTAATTTTTATAATAGGTATGGCAGAGAAAAAAGGAAGTAAAGTGACATGATTGCTGGAAATTAAATGCAAGTGCTCAGACGATTAGATGCAAGTGAACGGAAATCTGATATCAGCGCTTTAAGAAATTTGTATTCTTCAACAATTGTAAAAAATAAAGAACAAATTTATAACCACTCAATTGCAGAAAATAAAGAACAAATCATCTACCACATCTGTAGCAAAAAATACCCATTCCATAAGCATTGTAAGAAGAAGAAGGAAGAGGAAAACTTTTTCCATCTAGATTGGTGTATGAAGTTAAACGTAATATGCCATGAAAACAAGCAGTTATAGAGTAAAAAGCGAGAACACAAAATGAAAAACCAAAAAAAAAAAAAAAAAAAAAAAAAATTTTTTTAAAATTTTTTTAAAAAAAAAAAAAAATAAAAAAAAAAAAAAAATAAAAAATAGTTATACAAAATGATTTAAATTTTACTCGAAGTTCCAAGCAAGACGAAGTGTCTTTTATGTGATGTCTTGCTATCGATACTTGCTTGTTGAACGAAACAGGAAAAGGGAAACGACGTCATTTGGCTTCTTTACACTAAAATATCGAACACTGCAAAACCTTCCTCATCCCAACCATAACTTATTTACTACAACTATTCTGATTTTCATGAAAATTTTATGAATAAAAATTGAGATTATCTATAAATAAGAGTACAATTAATGTAACAAAAAACTATTTTACAATAAATGTTACAGAATAAATAAGAAAAAGTTCTTATTTTCTTTTCTGTTTCATCTTAACACGTAGAAAAATAATGAGGATGATTATTTTATGTGTTAATATGATCTCGTTTAACTCTGTTTAGCTTAGACTGTAGAGGCCTTCCTCAAACTGTTTGCAACATTCTCATCATACCATGAGGCGGCACGTTACAACTACCTATTTTTACATGCGCAGATATGCAAATGTGAGTGTTTCGCGTGTGCACCAGTGGTATTGGTATTGATACATGTGAAGAACACAGCGCCCCGTTGACTATCCTTTTTGATTTCTCTCCAGGACCTTTCTGTATTCCTCCTCTCCCTCGATGACTTAATTCATTTGTGTATGAATAAAAAACATCGCGCATCAGTTGATTCATCGTTCTCGCAACGCAACTAACCAGGGTTCTCTGTGGCCGTTTGCTGGATACTTGAACCTTGCTTACATTGATGTTTATTCGATAGTTCTAAGAGAACATGTTTCTTACTAGCACGATAACTTTCTGATACAAGCTGTATCCCTTCTGTTATCTATTAGCTATTATTGTTGTGAATATTTAGATTAACCTCCTTTCTGATTTTTGTTCTGTCTGTACGAATGATATTCTCATACACAACACTATATTTAATAGGATAAATAAATGATCTTTTAAATGTTTAATTGTCCTGTATCATTCGCAACTACTGATCCTAGTTATTTGAAGTGTGGCATATGCTTCCATATCTTATTATCTCTTCAAGATACGCGTAATCTTACCGTAAACTCATTAGTGCATTGAACTTCCCTACTGTGATGTTGATTTAAGTAAGCAATGGCTATTCATTATGTATTAAAAATTTATAAATACTGCTGTTTAGATGCACAATTATTTTTTTATGGAAGTGTAAAATCAATACGTGTTGCATAAAATTCCATTTTTTTTTTTTTATTTCACCATTTTTTAGGGGGGGGGAAAGTAAAAATTTTCTTCTTATCCAAGTACATTATTATATATCCTTCGTCAATTTTTACATATTTATAAAATTTCAAAAATATATATGTTAATAAATCAGACTTATTAAAACGTGCAAATAAGGTATTTTTCCTTTTTCAAATTACGTTATTATTTCTCTTCAGTTCATAAAAAAAATCTTTTCTGCTTAAAAATCAACTTCGATGAAAAATATTTGCAGAATCGTTCTTTTCTTTACCAATCTAATTCGGTGAACTTTAACTATACTGCTAACAGAAAAAAGATCTCTTACCTCAAACAAAATGGTATTTCTTAACTTGATTAAATTTTTGCTGTAAAATATAAATGAAGCAAATTCGATAAGTATTCAAATTTTGCTTCTAGTTCTGAACCAAAAAAAATTTTAATAAAAAAAGAATTTCGTGTGCTTAACTGATACAATGGCTCGAAGTTTGCAGTTCTTATTAGTGAAATAAAAAATGAAAAGAATAATTCTTGAAAAATTGAACCGAAAGAATTTCTCTTTTGTGCATACATATTGCTAATTTTCAGCGCAGGAATCAAATTTAATACAAATTATTAATTCTTGTTTATGAGTGATTTATGTATAATTCGGTTATTTGCATCTTGGTGCGGGTTAAAAATGCATTACTTATCTTCGTGAAATATTACTAGTTTTAATTCTATTTCTTTAATATTTGTGAAATCAATACAGAGTTGTTTATTTCACTCTTAATTTCATTTTTGCATCGTTTCGAATTCGCTTGCATGTAACGGAACCTGACAGTTTGATGTCAAACTTGAATTCTGAAAATTTTTTGCTGTTTTCACAAATTTTTATCCAGCTTTATTTTTATCTTCTTTTGAAAGTATTGATAAAAGTATCAGGCTATTCCTAAAGATATTTTAGGAATAGGCTTATTAAGATCCTGAATTTATTCCAAACTTGCAGAAAAATTTATTAAAAATGCATTTTTTTGGGGGGAGGATTATTCAAAAATAAATTTTAAGGTTCCTATCTTACCGGCCATTTTGATTTCGTGATCGCAACGTTAATCCTATGGAATTTTTACTGTCGTTTTCAAATCTTTGCTATTTTATACATCGAGTGCAAGAAAGTGTATCCGTAAGAGCAAAAAAATAATTGAAGTTTATTTGGAATTATATTTTCTCTTCGATTTCAAAAAAATATTTTTACTCCTATTTTAATAATTCGTTTGTGGGTTTATCGTTTCTTTTAAAAAAAATATTCTTAACTATTATGAAAATCGGGGCGAAAATGTAATTCCACAGAAACCTTAATTATTTTTTGCTTCTTCCGATGCACTTTTTGCATTCAAATAGATAAAATAGCAAAAGTTTGTAAACGGTTGTAGAAATTCCATAGGATTAATATCAAAATGGCCGGTATACGGGAATTCCTTAAGGGTCATTATCTCACTTATTTTGAGGTAAACTATCATTCGGTCTCACGGAAAGCGCGCTTATTTATTTGAAGGGGTAAAGAGAAAACATTCATAACCATAATACTGAAAAGACATCAAAAATTTAAATGTTTACAGCAAACACATCGAATTCAAAGGCTGATGTAGGTTAAATAAGTATAATTTTAAATTTACTTTTGCAGTTAAAATAATAATTAGGGTAATCATTGAAGAGCTCTGTGTTTTTACGATTTGAATCGATATTCTAAAAAAAATTTATGAAATTTCTTTACGAGTTTTCATGTTGAAAATTTTATTACACGTCACTATATTGGTCAGACCTCAAAATTATTCTTTGCGGATCATGAGTTTGACGTGCTTGATTTACAGTACTTTTTCTCTCTCTCTATGGTGATGAAAGTATTAGTTGACTTCCTTACCCGTTCTTCTCACAAGTGGGTTGAAAAATGGAGCCATCCAGATGGAAGGATAATTTTTTTTTTTTTAATGAGGACAAACTTTTAAATATAATTTTTAGTGAAGAACAAATTAGCCATCTAGGAAAGAATGATTTAGTCAATGAAATAGAAAAGTCAAATAAATTTAAATCCGATCATGATGAAGCTAGTTCATTTATTAGATTATTTTTAAGTTTTCATAATTTTAAATATTTAAGTTATAAAATAACAATTAATTGTTTGTATAAAGCAGTAACTAGTTATTAAATGTAACACAAATCATTAAGAATTAAAATTCAATTATACTGGACGTTGCATTTAATTTCGTCTCACGGATTTAAAATTTTGCATAATTTGTCATATGTAGAATGTTACAAGTCTCGTCAACGTTAACACGACTAACCTAAAAAAATCGCTAATTTAACGATTTTCAAGATCGCGCCTGGTGTTAAGGTATTAAAAATTTATTGAAAATAATATTTGCGCATAAAGGTAATTCTCGTTATAAGTCCACGTGACATATTATTTTCTCTAAAAATAAATTTTACCACAAGCTTCAATTGAAATCAAAATGTTTGATTATAAATATGACTGAAGCATGAACTATTTTTATCTATGTTTTAAATTGTGCTCCTTTCTTGTTAAAATTTGAGGCAGATTTATCATTATAAAGATTTACTGTAATAATTTTTTGATAATACATATTTTAATTAATCATCAATATGGTTGGAACAATGGATGAATCCCAAGTTTTACTCCTTACAAAACTATAGAATCATCCTTAAATTTATCGATAGTAAAGCCGTCAAAACCTATGACAGGCAGACAATGGATCTTCATTGTTCTTGTAGACGTTATGTTTCAAATTCTATGAACTTTTCATGTCAGTTATTCAATTGTGTCAACTTTCAACTTAATAGAGAAAGTTAAGTCATTTTTGCAAGTTAACTATACGAACCATTCCAAGAACCTTCCCTGAATACGCCGAACCCACCCAACTAATCATTAACCAGCAACACCTCAATAGATGGAAACTCTAACTTAAGCGAAACTTTATACATCGCTTATAGAGACACCTCTACCCTATCTCTGATGGATCGGAAGTCAACAAATAACCGCAGACGCCTCTCTGCTTAACTGTAGGATTAACGGGCGGTCTCTCCACAGATCACTTAATGAAGAATCCTCATCGATTACCAGCATCAGAACAACGGCGACCGTACCGGGTTCATTAATAAAGGCTTTTCCGTGCCAAAAGGGTTGGGCTTCAACCAGTTCCATCTTTTGTGATGTAGGCCCCTTGCAGATGACGTTTGACAGATTGCTCTGGTGGCGACCACACTTGCGATATATGTCCTCGTGGGCAGGGTGGGAAATCTGTGTACGAAAGTGGAGTCCTGTAAAGCCCTGTGTAAACAAATGGAGGCTAATGAATGGATGGGACAAGAGGATCGATAAAAAGTTGCAAAATCAATTTGGCTTGGATTAGCGTTTGAGGTGTGTCTGTTGACAAGACATGCACAGTTGAGGTTGTTTAATTGTTTGGTGGAAGTTCTGTGGTTTGTGTAAGAAAATTTCAAGAATTTTTTTTAAAATTGTGTTGTTTTTGATGATTTATATAATAGCCTATGTTTGCAAACTTAGATACTGTGTAAATCAAACATTTATTAGAGGTGAATGTGATACATTTCCTTATTTTTTTATCTACTGCAGGTGTTTCTTTTACTGCCGTGCTCTGCCTTTCCTCTACTGCAGGTGTTCATTTTACTATCATGCTCCGCGAATTAATAGCTCTGTCTATAAACGTCTGTCTGAAACTATTTAAATGGGAAATTTGTTTTGAGGTTATTGTGATATACTTGTCTGATTTTTATCTACTGCAGATGTTTCTTTCTCTATCATGTTCCACGAATTAATAGTTCTTTCTATAAATTTAGAAACCATTTAAATTAAAATTTGTTCGAGGTAAGTAGGATGCATTGTCCCGCATTTTATCTACTACAGGTGTTGCTTTTATTTTCATGTTTAGTAAAGAGATGGAGTATTCTTTTTCGTTTGTGTATTCTGTAGAATGGGTATTCTTTAAAATGATTTAATAATATAAAGGTTGAGTAGTCCACTAATCTATAAGATAAAATACATAATGAACTAAAGATTTTTATTCGACTAATAATTTAATTTAGTCAAATTATATTTAAGTATTTCAGCGTTTTGTGAATAAATGCTCTTCAAATATTATTAACATGTCCTAATTATTTATCTATTACGAATAACAATTGATACTTATTTATGACTTACTGGAATCTTTAAAATCGTCATTTTGGAATTTGTATAGAATTATTCTCTCTTCTCCAATTATCCCCTACCTCTTTCAATTTTAAGATATCTAAGATCGTTATTAGGACAAAATTAGTTAATGTCACTTAGAAAATGTTTCAACAACTTCTCATTTTCCGAAACAAACTTCCTAATATTATCTCCGTGTGAAAGCACTTAGTCATTAGTGTTAATTTTACTGCGCTATACGAGACGCGTTTCTACAATTTGAGATGGGTGCACTTATAATTAGAACAAGTTCTATAACATGTATTTCGCGTTATTTATTCAAATGGAAGTCGGAGTGGTTTCTGTATTTCGTTTTAACGAATTCCTTTGGAGAGAAGACATATTGCAAATTGACTCGTAGAACTTAAGAGGTTACCATAATATAGTGGAAAGTTGTCAAAAATTACCGCTTTTAGTTTCCATAAGTGCATCATGTGTTTAGATAATTATATTTCTGTATTTTTTTCTTCGCATCGACGTTTGACAAGTCTTTAGCATGATTTTAAGTTTAATGCTATCCGTATTTCTCTTTAAAAGTTTGTTCTCTAATAAAGTATAATGTACTCTTATATTTAGATGCCGATTATTAAGAAAGAATATGAAATTGAGTAAACTGGTGTATATTAGATTTACAGTTTTTATGGTTTCGCCATTTAGAAAAATACCTATTTATTATTACGTTGTAAAAGTACAGCGTATGTTATCTGAAAAAATATTTATATTTTATTATACTTGCTGATAATTCAGATGTTGGATTCGAACTGTTTATATAACACGTTGCTTCGTATATAATGTAAACAATCAAAGTTGCATTATGAATAGGAATAATCCTTAGGAGGACATTTTGTGACAATAATTATTGAAGTGCTCATTAACACAAATATTTAAGTTAAGAAAGTATAACATTTGAACATTTGCCTTATTATCAATATGGTTTTTTTTCACAAAATTAGTTCAAAACGCATTTGTTTTCCGGAATAAATATTTGTTACTCGTAGTATCATATACAATTTGAAATAAGCTATAATGTTATTTTATTATTTTGTTGCATTATATATTTGAATGAAATAATGAATGACAAACATTTTTCTTTATATAAAATATTCCAAAATATCAATATACGTAAATTTTGTGTATATTTTATTGTACGAAAATATTTTAATAAAAATAACCGTATACTGTCTGGAACTGAATAGTTATTTCAATTCAATATAAGTTTGATATGTTAACAATATGCCTTCAGTCAATTAACTGGTTATGTTTCTTGTCTCTTAAAGTGTCTCATTCAGTGTTATAAATGTCGTCTTACAATGTTATCTAAGTCTTATATTTTTGTGCGCAATACTTTATAATTAAAATCCTGTATGTGTTTGAGACTCTAATGACACTTTATTAGCTCTTTAAGAAATCTTTGTGATATAATTTATTTATCGATGCAGAGTATAATCATTTTGTCTCGATCCACTTATATAGATTATGGCTACTCTTAATTAGTTCTTAAGGAAACTTAATAATATAATTTAATTATCGACGTTGAATATAATAATTTTCTATCCATACATAGAGAATAAGACTACACTTTGTTAACTGTTTAGAAATATTAGTGATATAATTTAAAGAGATCGAAGTAATAATTTTGTTTTTTATCCGCACATAGCTAACGTATACAGGAAATCTCACTCAATGGGTTCGAGAAAATCTTTAATCTCGAATTCAAACGACAAGCGTCAAAAACTGTTCTAATAAGGAGGATTGCTGTAACATTTGCTGAGCTCGTAGTATCACCATGCATTACAAGATAATCGACATCCTCCATTAGCACTTAGTTCAACAGAGGCTCCGAACAGAAGCAAAATATTGCGCATTTAAATTTCTATTATTAAATTAAAATTTTAATAATAATTTATTTCCGTGACTATTCAAATTATAAACGTCAGCTATTTTTTCAACAATAATAATAAATTCTATTAATTCTGAAAATGTGTATTATGCATCATTAAACATATAAAATTATTCAATAGTGATTTTAAAACTGCAAAGGTGAAAAGAAAAATATTAAGAATGTAAGTTTAGTATTAAAACTAATCATTACTTAAAAACATTAACATGAATAATTTTTTAAGTTGCTATGTACAATCAGCAATAAATAATCTCAGTAAGTAAATATCTATATGCACTGTACCATTTGCTTCAACAATGATTTATCAATTGTTATTGTAATTTTTCTTCTTGTATTACTTATGTACAAACCGTAAATTCCTGGGGGAGGGGAAGCCTCAAAAAATATATATTCTGATATAAAACAAAACAGCATATGATATACACTCATGGTAAAAAAAAAGTTGCATCTGAAGGAATTGTCAGATTGAAATAGTGCGCACCACCACCAACAAAATTTTTGGAAACTGAGCGTGGGTATGATATAATTCATTAGTCAAGCACAAGAACCTTGCAACTCTCAATGTTATATTGGGCCGCCATTATTTCCTATGCATTCTGTCACACATCGAGGCATGGAATTATAGACGCTCTTAACGGTGTCTAAATTCATCCCAAGCAGATTGATCTTTGGCAAGTAGATCTTACAAATTTTGTGATTGCGCTGGATTCTTCACAGAAAGTCCTAGAGCAGAGTGAGCAAATAGTGGACCGCGAGCCTCATGCGGACTGCCTAGACAGTCAGAAAAATCTACCTTGAACTGAGATTTCCTTCCCATGTGTTAAATCATTCAAAGCAAAACTAGGTCTGTTTGCAAGATAAGCAGCTAAAAACAATTATTATCATTTCCCTACGTTGGGAAAAAAAAGAAGTAGACGGATATATTTCTGCTAAGATTAGGGATCATCTGCTGAGTTTGGAGGACGAGGTGACAAGAAGATTTCAGCAGTTTTCGAAAATTGTGTCTAAATTCAATTCGCATTCTTATCCTATCACTGCTGATAATGATACAACACTTGAAGAGCTGCAGTTTGAACTTTTACATGTAGTCAGATCACACTATGAAATAAATGTTTAATGCCGTGATATTAGTAGACGATTGTATATTTTTATCGGCTGAATAAATTCCATGTATGAAGAAATTTGCTGAGAAAATGGTTCATATAGGAACATTCTTTGTGATTTTTGAAGATCAACGAGAAAAGTATAAATGTTCTTTTATAGACATTAATTTGCAGGCTTTGATGAGAAAATCCATGCGATCTCTCTCCTGATTAAAAAAAAACGTAGGAAAGTATGATGGTGTTCATTTGGCTCATCAAACTGCTTTTAAAACTAAATCTGCCTGCAGTTATGAATTTAACACACGAAATAAATTGAATAAAACTTCCCCGATTTTATTTAATTTATATTTATAAAATTTTATGGCACAATTTTTATCTTTTTCTGAAATGCAACGTTAACCAATGAATGCACTCTTTTTAAAAGATGCGGCCCACCGTTAGTATCCGCACCCTCAAAGTAGTTCCCGAGCCTACTTTGCCCACCCTTACTCTGTAGCATCCCATAAGTTATCTATGAGTAACAAGTCTGGTGGTGCTGGTGCCACAACATACTGTATATGGCTGAGAGGTAAACGCTTAAGATAGCAGCGGCATGAAAACAAGTGTTGTCTTCTTGAAATAGAGGATGGGAAATAGAGATTAACGAAAGGGGGGGGGGAGAGAGAGAAATGATCATCGGTCGAAGGAATGATTATCTCACTAACGTACCTTTGACTGTTAAAGTGGCTCTGATGAAGATCGGACATCGAACGAAATCGTACCCCATACCATTACACTCTGCTGTCTGGATGTGTTACGAGTGATATCGTGGCGCTGACCCATTTCCATTACGTATGGTTTCCTGCTGCTCTTTCATGGCACCATTGCAGTCTCTGGTTACGTTGATGCGTTGTCAGAGGAAATCTTCGTAATGGTCTCCGTGTAAGTAATCCAGAAGTGTGTAGTCATATGCTGATGGTACTGACATTTACAGGATGATGTAAAGAGAGCGTCACTGTTCACATAACGTCCGGAATTGTCAAAGTTGGTGTGCTTCGCGCTTGCCAGACAATTCTTCGACTTACCGCACTTGTAGTCCTTCAACTCTTACTAGGACTACTTGTCGTGAGCAATAACTTTCTCACGACAAGTAGGCTCAGCGTACCCAATTCCACCAACAGTGTGAAATTGTAACATCAGCGTGACCGATATGATGCACGATCCTACGGAATGACTATCCACCTTCTTGCAGTTTTCTCTCAAAGGCGTCCAATAGTTCAAATAGGTGTCCTTTTCTTCTCGAAGGCATTCTTTATTTCAAAGCCATAAAATTAATCTCAACGTACTAGTTAGAGTAAGAATTACACATTTTGAGAGAATCTTTTAAAGGCCCGGTAAATCACGTTTGCTAACATCATTGGTGCCATCACGGCTGATTTAAATCATTTTCATGTCTAACAGAGAAGAAATAACTTTTTAATATGTATTTATGTGCTTTGCTTCCTTCTGGGTTCAAATTTTCTTTTTCTAACGATGAGTGTATAATTCATGTTTTTCCCCAATGATGACTTTTAAACTGAAAATAACTAACCTCCTTTTTATAAAAAAAAATTTTTTTTTTACAGTTCTGATAATAGTTTTCTGAATTAGTTATAAAGTAATTTAAAAAATAAACCCATCAATTTTTGCTGAGTTGTCTAAACAGCCCATAAAATTAAAAGCAGTCACGTGAATGAAATGTTGAAAGTTTTTGTGACGATTTTATCATTGAATTTTTTTTTTTTTAAAAAAAAAAATGTGATTGGTAATGGATTGTTGCCTATAGCCAATGGGTTGTTGTTACGTGACATTTATCTTATACTAATGTTCACAAAACCGATGATTGAAAGTTGTTCCTTTGAAGGACTGCTTTTTTCAAATTGAATCAAAAGGAAAAACATAAATGCGAAAAAAAAATCTACCTAATTTATATTCTCTCTTTGAATTACTTGGAATTTATTTTTCATTAAGATGAAACAATTTAGAACATTTTAAACGAGCAAAGAACTTTTATCTTTTACTATTTTTTAGAAAGTCACTTGAAAAAGACATACTGAAATTGAATTACTTGTCACATACTTATATGCATCGAAAATGAAGGAGAAAAATTCCACCCTTTAAATTAACTGTAATTAGCGTTTTTTACCAAAAAACAGGGACTAATTATTCGTTTCTTTGAGATAAAAAAAATATTTTTCCTGTTTTTAATTTCCTTGTATTGAATAAAAAAAAAGAAAAGAAATAGACCCTACATTCATTAATCTAATGCCATTTTGTTAATAAGCAATGACTGCAATGAAAATTCGAATCTCGGTTAAACTAGGCCCAGTTGCGTAAAAAAAGTACTTGGAAAGGATAAAGAGGGAAAAAAGAGTATATTCACAAAATATTGCACGTCCAGCGTTAAAAAAAAGGTGACGGTACATGAATAGTTAATGCATTTTCTATCGTCAATTAATTTAAAACATCATGTTTTAACTAGGAATGGATAAAAAAAAAAAAAAAAAGATGGAACATTTTTCACCTAACGAATAGCACTGTATTCTACATTAACGTTAATTAAAGAAAAGGTTTTGTTAATGAACTTAGAGCTGAGAAATTACATTTTTCTTGTCACTTTTTCTTTTCGTAAATCTTAGTAAAAATATAAATTAGAAGATTATTAACTTTCTTTTTATTATCATACCGCCATGTCGCTTTATATATATCACCGAAGCTATCGTTGTTCTTGAGTACACATAGCTTTACAAAAGGACATATAAAAGATGCTTTTTTAAACAAATCTGGAACCAATTATTAATGCGTGATTAATATAAATATGATGCATAAAAGATATTTTTTAAAAAGTAGAAAACAAAGGAAAGAAAAGAAATGAATGTTTATATCGGAAAGCTAAGGGTTGTAAATAATTTTAATTAGCATTCATGGTGGAATAAAGTGATAATGAGTGTTTTTTTTTTTTATTCTTGCAAACAATGTTCTTCTAATTGTTGTTTTACAACTTTGATGTCATGATACATAGCTAAAATTGTTTCTGTTTTCAATTGTGTTATTATTAAATAAAATAAATTGAAACTAATTATATCACATCGAGGTGTTTTTTGTAGTGATATGTACAACACAACATTATTTTTATACAATCAATATGTAATCGCTAACTATTTAAATAATTAAAAAAAATTGATGTTACAAATCTTATTATATTTCTGGGCATGAAATTTCTTTTTGCTGAGCCGTGCAAAGCTTAATTCTTTTTTCTGGTGCATTTATTTTATTTTACTCCTTTATATATATATATATATAATAAAGATAGGAAGGAAGCCGATAGTAATGTTTTTGTAATTATAATTTGAAATCACTGAATATTTAAGAAATATATTGCGTAACATATTGAATAAATTTTAGGGCTTCAAATCTATAATACGAAAAGTCCTTTTTGAAGTTCCTAAATGTAAAAAAAAAACAACTATCTGAATATTTTTGAATGTTTCAGGTTCATGAACGTTTTAAAATTTTCAAATTATTTTCATTCATAATGCAAACAATTATTTAACAAGAATTCGCATTAACATAAAATATCGGAAAACTACATTAAAATCGAGATTAAATAATGGTTTCATTGAAAATCATAAGAGTTCTTATGATGGAATACGATTAAATCTAAAGCACTCCATCAAGAAATCGATCAAAATTTCGGAAATGTATCCGACGCCATTAAATGAGAAAATAAAATAGCCATTCATCTTCATTAAGTATAAACATAATTTATTTCTCCAAGAGAAAGTAACGTAATTGTGAAAACGACGTATTTATATTCTCAAAATTCTCCCTTTGTCTTCAGAAAAGTGGTTTATTCAGTCTCGATGAGGTTTGTTTATTAAGAAAGATTGTTAAATCGATTTTCTAGGTACATTCTATTATCATACAAAGCCCTCCGGAGAGCATTTTCAGAATTCGCAGTAAAGAATTTTTCATCACGTTGATTAGAAACCAATAACGTACAACGAAAATAGATCCGAACGTCAAATGTATTTCTAACTAAATCTTTATTTCTGAAAACTCCTCCTCAGTTCTTTTCTGAAAGTGCCGCGACCGAAAAAACAATGTTTTTGGTTAGAAAGTATGAGCGGTTTGGGGAAAGACGAAACTACCGATGGGGTACTTTACTTAACGAGAAGAAATTAGAGAAGACAAAAGAATTATAGAAAAAAAAAAGGCTTTGTGAGAACAGAGAAAAGAAAAACGTAATTCTATCTTTGGAAGATAAATACCGTGAAAGACGGGAATCAAATTGCTCGCTATAAATCAAAGAAAATGGGTCCAATAATATTGGATTCTTTGCCCAAGAAACAAGAGACAATTTCCAGGCGTTTAAGAAGAACTCTTGGAAAATATAAATGAATTGGTTCCTTGTCTCACTTACTTGATGGAACGTTACTGTTATCAGTGGTTTATGTCAAAATCACTTGGAACTGATGGAGATACATTGTGTCTCTGAACATTTTAGAACTGTAATGTGCGTTTAGAAGGAGAACACTAAGCTTTAAGGACCACTTGCAGTCTTCTGCACCGTCAATATTTTTTGTCTAAATAAATTCAAGTTTTGTGCAATAAAATCCTTTCATTTCTGTCAGCACTTCTAAATCCATATTCGATTCTTCAGCAAATTTATTGTCAGTTACAATTAAAATTAAATGGATCAGATGTACGAGAGTGGTTCAAAAATCAACGATTCTAGAAATGGTAAATTGGGTATTAGAAGTGGGATAACTCACTGCAGTAGTGTTCATTGATGCTTTTTGCTATAAGTATGAATGTAAGATATTCCATGCGTTGGACGCCTTTCACATTTCACAAAAATATCGTCTCCATAACTTTTCCGGCTTTCTTTGCCTTCTTTGGAGCAGATTCACCGGAAGCAACCCGTTATTTTAATTGTTACTAGGATTCCGAAGTATAAAAACTGAATCCAGGTTTATCTATGGCGGCAACTTGACACAGCAGCAATCAAAACTAACCAAGATTGAGTGTCAGATTTGTATTTTGATGCCATTTAACAGATGAAAGCACACAGTGGTAATACCAACTTGCCTCAGCAATGCCATCTGTCGTCACAAACTGGTATTTTTTAAACCATACTCGTATAAATATTGATATGTCGTTTGCATATAAATGAAAATTTTACTTCTCCTATATTTGACATCATCTACTCGTATTTGATGCTTTCGAAGGATATGTTTTCTAATCTGTTTGATTCTTATTTGACCACGGGTGCCAAGGGTGGTAGTCGCAAACTACGCGGCTAATGATATTCGAACCAAACCACGTGTTTCGAATTCTGATTAAGATCTTGAACTTAATAACCTATGATACTAAAGCGGAAACAAGGCTTTGAGTCCTGTTTTCTGCAAAACATTCGACGTATAGAGTAATGGAAACTGATGCACATTAAATGGAATTGGACCTCAAAGATTTCACATGGTACAGTGGTGTGGCACAGAAATTAGGAAAACAAAATACCAGATGAGTGTCATCCCTGTCACTTCATTGTGGCTCAAAACGACAAAGGTTTATTGTTTTTAGTATTCATGTTATTTCAGTGCAATGTTAATAAATAGATTTTTAAAATTTTGAATGTTGTTTCTAATATTCAGTATTGATTAAAATCAGAGCAAATTTTTTTAAAAAAGTATTATGCATTTTATGAAGGTTTAGCTTTATGAAGATTTCTGAATGTAGGTTTATGAAATTTTATAAAAATGTTGCTATCATCATCATTGTCAATTTTTTTCGCCCCAAACTGTCCAATCCAAGACCTGCATTAGAATTGTTATATTAGATTACAAATCATCTAATGTTGTCTTCCAGTTTAAAAAAAGCTGAAAGTTTAAAATTTATTTCATATTCCTGAACGTCTTTTTTGGGCCCCGAAGGAGGCGGTTGAGTAACTGATTTTAAACATTTGTAAAAAAAAAAAAAATTAAAATTAATTTGTAAACGAAGTAATATGTATTTTTCGAATTTACCGTTTTGTTAGTTTTCTTAAAAATATTTGGTTATTAACATTCGTGTATATATATATTCAGGGTGTTTCGAAACTCATGGGCAAAAATTTAAGGAATGATCGAAAACATATAAACAAGCAATATTTAGCATACAATGCATAGGCGGAGAGCAAGTGCGGTGAAGTGCTAGATGGCACTGTAATGGAAAGCATTAAGCGCGAGTTTTCTTACACATCGTCATTTCTACCGTGGATTCGGGAGGCAGGGGGACGTACAGGAATTAGGAAAAGGTTGTGATGAAAATCCAATTGCAAAAAAATTCATTATTTAGATGTTTTCTATCACTCTTTAAATCTTTGCCCATGAGTCTCGAAACACCCTGTATGTATACGAATAATGAAACCACGGGCAGGCTACAAGATTTTTTTGGGTATGGCCTTTTCCTGAATACTGTACACCGTAATGCTTCTGAAATCCACAGTAAAAAAGACGATGTAAAAGAAAATTCGTGCTTTATGCTTTCCATTTCAGCGCCATCTAGCGTTTCACCACGGCTGCTCTCCGAATATTCATAAAATGGTGAAAATGGCTTGTTTAGAAGTCTTCTATCATCCTTAAATTCACTCCTTAAATTTCCTTCCTTATTTTTTTTTTATTTTAACTCCTTAAATTTTTGAGCATTAGCTTAGAAACACCCTCTCTCTCTCTCTCTGTCTGTCTGTCCTGTCCTGTCCTGTCCTGTCTGTCTGTCTAATTGCTATTTAAAACAGAAATTATAAGTGTATTATTATGATAAGTGTAAAATTCAAATTCTTAAGCTTTCTCGCGTATTTTTCGGTCATTCATATTTTGTGATTTAATTTTTAGCTTGAAAATTTATTTAAATATTAATAAAAACTATTTCACTTAATTTACTTGAGACATTTTTGTTTATTACAATTTTCATCTTTTTCATACTTGACATTTTTTTTTAAAAAAAAATGTGTAAATTAAAAATATGCCTGATATTTTAGAAAATAAAGCAGCTACGCAAAAGATTAGTGAAATAAAAACAATCGTTTTTATAATATTTTAGTTATTTTTATAGCAATAAAATTTTAGTTATTTTTAGTAGGAAAATTTAAAAAAATACTTCTGTCAGATTTTATCTTTCTTTTTAACATCCGGATGAATGCTGCCATTAAAATTTAAAATACAGAATTTTTCATTTGAAAAATCAACTAGCTCTGAATTTCTCATTTTTATTTTCTAGGGATTCTAAAATATTTCTTCTCTCTTGCCACCCTTCCTCCTCCCATTTTTCTTATGAAATTAATTCTAACAATTCAAAGCAAAATGGATCGTTCGATAATTGTGCGATTATTTTTCATCTACTTTAGTCTAATTAATTTTTTCCCTTTCACTTTTTAAACATTTTTTTCCCAATATATCCTTTCAGTTTAGCAACAATTGTTTCCCTTTCCCTCAGAAGGTATTTGAGATTGAAAGAATTATCCCACTTTTATCAAAAAATGCATATATGTGATACATTCTCAACACCTATTACAATCTCTAGAAATTTTTTCATTGTAGAATTGTTTTCTTAAAAAAAAGTTTCTATTTTTACAACTATTAATACAAACACACATATTAGTATATATCTCAATATTTTATAAAGAAAATGGCTCTCATCACTCTGAACTTATTTAGAGTTTTTATATGCTTTATATTATGTGTGTATATATATGCTGTGTCTTAATTGCAAATATATCACTTCCAATACTTCACAATTTTAAATAATGCAGAATTCTAGGCTAAAATTGAGCAGAAGCTCTTGTGAAAATAAATAAATAGTCAACGATTTTCAGATTCCTCGCGTAATTTAAAAGTGTATTAACATTGGTATATTAATTAATGCAATACGTGACAAAATTGTATTTTCTAAATGTTAAAAAAAAAATATTGTACCGCTTTAAAATTTCATCTCTGCAACTTCATAATCTCTCTGAGAAATCAATTGAATATGATTTGATGGTAATAACAGTAACTTTCCATTAGTGTGAAAGAAAAAGAGCCATGTCGCCTGACTATCTAGTTTATTATGACTCAACCATTGTTGCCTCATACCATTCTACACCCAACTTCTATTACATAATGAACCCTAGAGAAAAGATTCCGTAAAAAAAGAAAAGGACTTGTCAAGTCATCTGATTCATTGCTGTTCGACTTTTAAGTGGGTATGGGAATGACGAAAAAAAGTATCTTTGGTCTTTGAAGTCCATTCTTTGTTTCATTCTGGCTATTATCCGACGAGTCTCTTTTCTTTCTTTCTTTTTTCCCTCCCTTCTCTCGGTATTTTTAGACTGGAAGTGTAGACGAAAGTGAGTAGATGATGAGCAATAAATCAAGACATATGAGAGAGATGTTGAAAAATGATGAAATGTATCAAGATAGGTTTGTTCTCATTCTTTTCGTTTCATTTGGAGAGTAATTGTTCCATCCAAGCTTCGTTTACTCCAAGAGCATTCGGACCATAAAAATTTCATTGAGAAAGTGATTCACTTTGTTTCGATGACAAATGACGGTTCCTTTCTTTTTTTCTAAAGTTTTATTTAATACATTTGGCGTTGAACGTACGTTGAGGATCCAATACATTTCGCCGTTTTGAGTCCTTACACTTAGCAAGAAACTTAATTCTAAAAATGATGTGAAAAGCTTCTTTTATATATTTTTGTCTTGCGTAAAAATTGGTTAATTTCTTTCATATTATTAAATTGTTTATTTTTATCACACACACACACACATGTCGTGGATTTTTTTTTTTATTCCCGAACTGAAAAACGGATGTATTTTTCTTTTAAATCTGAATATATGTGAAGACCAAATTCGAAAAATTGTGTAAATGTGGTACCTATTCATACCTTTTACTCAGAAAAGAAATACTCATTGGTTTAATTCCCTATTATTTTTTTCTGTTTTCTTTTCAGTTGTGTTTGACTTTTTTTTTGTAATAATGACCACGAGATAAATATAAAGACTACTTCTTAATATAAATTAATTTGCTTTATGACCGAATGAAGAAAAACTTGCATAAAAATGTTTCTATTTGTAATTTTAATGGAGAAAGAAATACTGTTTTATTTCTTGTGTTGATCGATATTTTTTCATACCGCTCATTAATACATATAGAACTGGTAATAAATATACTTATACAGTAAATCCGAATACTTGTAAGCATAACAATCGAAAAAATGCTGACTGCTTCTAATTTTTCTTTAAAATTATTAATTAGAAACAAATAATTTTCGATGAATCCAAATCTTTATAAAGGACTCAAAATTCAAAAAGAAACAAAAAAAGCTTTCTGTGTTTATCTTTAGCTCAAGAAAGAAAAAAAAATCAATTCATTTCCCGTATAATTTTTCGTTTTTTTTATAACGTCAGATGTCACTTAAGAGTACAAAAAAAAGCGTCATCACTTGCACCTCTTCAGTAAACTTTTTTTTTTTTTTTTTTTTTTGCGCTTACCAAAATCATGACATTCGTGTTGGTTCTCACTTAGTTCTTTTTTCCCCCTGAAATTATAATTTCTTATGCATTCTCATTATTTAGAGCAGTAATACGTATTGAAGTGACTATATGTTTTAGAATTAGTGTATGAGATGTTGTAATCGTTATTGATAATAATTTTCAGACTAATACTGTTGGTTTTACTTTTTATTTAAAATATCTTCGTAATCACAAAATTGGCATGACGAAATGTTCTGTGGAACTGAAAGAAAAGGGAAGTTAAAAATTTATTTACATATTATAACATATAATTATTAGGCAATACTTAATTTATGCTTCATATTCAAGCGATTCTTATTATATATTTTATTTCTCTCAAAAGTTTAATATAGATTTCCCGCATCTAATATGTTTACTACAAGTAATAATATATTTGTGATTTAAATTCATATTAATGTAATAAAGTCTTATCTATTTTTAATTCTATTCATATTTTAAGTGATCTATGGTGTTATTCAAAATATCTACTCTTTTTAAACGAGAAAAATATTTTGTGAGTTCAATAATCAGTTTGAGTGAGAAAGATCAGTGAGTTTTTATTCTTCGAAATCAATTGATCAGCATATTCTCGAGAGCTTTTTTTCTTCCTTTGAAATGGAATTATTTGAACAATTCAGTATTTAGTTCATTCTCTGATAAGGAATTAAATTTTTTGACTTCTGTATATTTGTAGCAGAAGGGAGAAGGAATTTTTTGCTCTGCTACAAATACACAAAAAAATAAAAGAGCAATAAAATTGCATATTTACCGCTCTTTTTAACGTCCAATAAATCAGAAAGATTTTGAGAAATATTTAGTATGTGTTCTGAACAAATACATTAGTTACGTACATTAAATTGTTCACATACATTAAATTGTGAAATTTTTAGGAAAAGAAAATTCTGTATGAACAACATATTATTTAGTTTTTAATGTTTACGATTATTTATTAGACACATTTTAAACAAACTCAAAACATATATTTTAGTTTGTGACAAACTGAATATAAAAATAACACTTTTTTTTGCATGGAATTAAAATTCAGAATTATTATTAAATTAAATCTTGCAATTTATTTGAAATACTATCTTTTTATCTGTAAAAACTTCTTAATTAAAAATCTTTCATTAATTTCCTGTTTTACTTAAACTTTCGCTTTAATTTAATCTTGCGAATGGTAAAATTGATACATGGCTTTGGCTTCCATGACGATTTGTACGAATCATTACCAGGTTTTGACTCTCGAGTGTAAAATGATTAAAGCAAATAAGTAAGAGGTCTTCTAGTTATGCATCAAAGATGTTTCACAGAAAAATATTTGCAGCCTTCATTCGAGAATTTGCATTCAATTAAGGATAATTTCAATCCAGTTTGCTCTAATGAGCAAAACACTTTCTTGATTAATCTGAAAGACGCGTTCATTTAAACACGGGGAAGCAAAAGAAAACAAATCGAAACAGATAGAAAAGATCCAAATTAATTCGATCGTGAATTTCATTTTCGATGCGTTTTAATTGGTCGTTACTTCGATCAGAAAGGGAAATGTGCGTTCTGAAATGGAACTCTCTTCGGGAATTACTCGTTTTTGCCATTTTTATTTCCAGTGAATTGAGGAATTTTTCATCCCCCGACACGCTTTTACAAACGTTTTACACGAGGAAAAAAAATCTTTTTCTTTATTGACTTTTCTACCAATCTCTTTTGACTCATAATTAAATTTATCCTAATTAAATCTTTCCTTTTGATGAGGGAGCATCGGAAAAGGGAAAAAATTGCCCATCTATCTTTAGTATTTAATTATAGATTTCAGCTCGTATATCTCGTTTATAACATCATAAACTTTAGGTCGCAGCGTTCCCCCTATGTTTTAATCATGGCTGCTCTCATTAATGTGGTATTAAAAGCGTGACACAAAAAGCGAAGAGAAGGGGTGCTCAGTTTTTGGACTTTGTCACCCCTTAACCTTATGCTGCCAAAGTGTTACAGTAATTTAATTTCGTACATCAATATTCATTAAAGTAGACGAAACTGTTGTTTCACTATTTAATTTTGCTCGTCAGGTAATTTGTATTGTTCTTTTTAATTTTTTTATCGTGGGGAAGCTTTCAGAAAAATTTGACTGCCGATAAGGATAAAATGTAAATGACACTTTTGTTTAAAATTCTTTATCATAGCCGCAATCCTTTCATTGTGTAGTTTGTAATTTATTTCGTAGTTCGTGTAAAAAGTGCGTGATTGTTTCTCTCTGGAAGATGGTGCATTCTAAGTCGATCATATAATCGAAAAACAAAAAAAAAGGGGCGCTCAGTTTTTAGAGTTTGTTACCCCTTACCTTTATGGTGCTAAAAGTGTTACATAATTTAATTAACACATCAATATATTCATTAAAGTAGTCGAAGCTGTTGTTTCTCTGTTTAGTTTTAATTGTCTGGTAATTTTTATTGTTCCTTTATTTATTTTGGCGAGGGGATACTTTTAGAAAAATTTAACTACCAATAAAGATAAACGTAATTGTTATTTAACATTATTTACCATATCGCAATCGCTTCTTTCTGTAATTGTTTCACTATAAGCGTAAAAAGTTCGTGAATATTTCAAAGGTGGTAATGTCAAAAGTCAATCATGCCATGGACCATGAGCATTTCGATCTTGTGGCACATTATTTCAAAATTATTAGTAATCAAAGTAAAGTTGGAGGGAATTAATTAGATCAACATTTATAAGAAACATAATTTTTTAAAAATTCTGTTTAAGAAAATAATTATGAAAATTTTGAATTTTTTTTACCACACAGCAAAGACAAATGCAGCAAAATTTTACCATGGCATTAAGTTTAATTGTAGCTAAGTGCCAAAATTAAATTTTGCTATACATAATTTGCATCTTATATTTTTAGATAAGGAAAACTATTTTTTTAAAAGTCGAAATATTCTTTATGGTAAGATTAATAAATTTGATACATTAAAATTTTTTTAATAAATTCCTAACTAAATCATAAAAACAAAGTAAGTTTTCAAAAACTTCTTTTTCCTCTCTTGTTTTAAATGCTCCCTTACTCAGAAGAGAAATGTGTCGGATGTGAAAAAATATTAAATATTGCTGTTGGTAGCTAAGAATCTTCAGTATAAATTATTGAAAGAAATGTGAAAATTATTATTAAGATTTATTTGTGTATTGGTAGCGAAATATAATTATTCCGAGGCGAAATTGAGTAACATTCATGTATATTTGAATATGTGTATGTAATGATCAACAAAAATAAGTAACTCAAGTGTTTTTAGTTATGTTGTGTACAACATAATTAAATTTTAACCATAAGATGTTTCGAAAATCAGGAAACGATTTAAAAAACAATAATAGTGTTATGCATATTTTCCCCCCTTTAAAATCAAAATTTAAGCAGAACCATAATTTAGAGTACATACTTGCCCTTCAAAATATTTCTAATCTCCAATCGCGATTTGTAAATGTAATCCCGATTTCTTTTTTTTTTTTTTTTTGAAAAGTTATTTGCGTTTTAGTTAAATATTTTTGTTAGCATCGGTAACTTAATTTTGTTTATCAACATTAAATTTTGTGAATTCCAAGTGTTCAATTAATTAGCCTTAAAATAAAATCTCTTTTAGAGATATTTTACAAATGAAAGTTTACCAATGCTTTTTTTGAAAAAAAATTAAAAAAAGAAGTTTGGAGTGTGAAAACATTAATTAATTTTCAAAATATGTAATTAGGAGGAATGAGAGTATTTTGCGATTTCTACTTATTTTACTTTTTTAAACAGTTAAAAAGATTTTTGTAGTAATCGATAGTTTTCTCAAAAGGCAGAGTCTGGTTACAATATAAAAAAAAAACATGGAGTTTCTATTTACACATTTAATTAAAAATACCTCTAGAATCTAAATTGGATTTGCTGTTGTCATAGAAACTAAACTAAAGTGTTTCATTTTCAAAAAGTTAAAAAGATATTTTTTTTGTTTGACAAAAGAATTTTAAAAGATAAAAACGTGTGAAGTAAATTAGTTAATTTAGAACTTTAAAAGGACATTGTCAGTTTCATTGATTCATCGAAACTTACATTTACGGACCATAAAATAGATACAAAATAAGAATTGTAACAAAAATTGCCCCCTTTTTTTTTAAGAAAGTACCATTTGATATGCAGTTGTGAAATTAGTGAAAATGAATTCCTTAGTTCTCAGAGAAGCTCAAAAATAATTTATGCAACATTTTTAAACTTATCGTAGGGATTTAAATTGCTTTTCTGGAATATTAAAATACGTTGCCGAGTTATTCACAATATACTGGACAAAATTTAGAGCATATGTGTTAAATGAACTAAAAGTTACTTCAAGTTGATGTCTGCCTTATAAAGATTGCGATTTTTTTAAAAAAAAATAACCGAAATATATGCAAAATTCACAATGCATGTAAAGATATAATTTTTAGTTAACAATAAGTTATGCATCCTTATTTTTAATAAAAATTAAATTATACAACACGCGTAAGATTTTTTTCTTCAATTTAAGTCCTTAATCTACATAAATAACTTGAGAAAGTTTGTATGTGTGTATGTCGGTTTAGCGCAAAGACGGGAAGGTTCAGTCGCTCAAATTTTGGAACACTGAAAGTATGGGTGATAATGACATGCACCTCGAAGCGATTTTTTCGGAGTTCGCTGTAGATTTTTTTTTAATTCAATACTTGAGTGTATTTTTGGTATAGTTTGAAGCTTAGGTTTCAAAAGAAACATTACGGGGTAACACCTCTTGCACCGTCTGAGAGAAATCTAGTTTTTAAAAGATGACTGACTTTGTTTTGGACGTGCCAACTTGAACCGATATTTGGCGAATTTTTAAAAATAGCCCTGAAAATTCTGTTTTTGAATATTTTGAAGTAGATTTTCTTCATATAAAAATTGATTTACTATTATTTATTTATTGTTACGCTCTTCGCTTATACGTTTTTCTTTATTTTCATTTAATCGCATAATTTCAGAATGCAAGGCTTATTTGAGATAAATTAAGTTCATTTCAATTTTTCATATCTCTTTTAATCAGTTTTCTTTTTCAAAGAAACTATCATGGATTGATTGGTACTTAAATGTTTAAGTTTTAGAGAAATTTTTAAATTGCCAGGACATTTTACATCGACGAAATTTTTTCCAAAAATTCAATGTTAGTGATACCGTAAATGGAACTTTTTGCTCTTTAAATTTCACATAGAACTTAAAAATTACAGAATTGACTACTAATTAAACTTTGATTGACTTTGATGCTGGTTAATCATTGGTAAAAATGAAAACTAATTACTTTTGCAGATCAATAAATCTATTTTTTTTTTTCTCGGTGCTGAATTCTTCCTTGTGTATTCTTCATAATGAAATCGTTACATTTAATGAGATTATGTTTTAATACGATTACGTTAATTGGTTTAAAGACGCATATCTCACCTAAAATTTAATACTCCTGACTTATTGAATCGTAGGTTTCATCTTTACCAAATTAAGTCTGAAAAGGAAATTAAATGTACCTGTCTCTGAATTATCCTTAATAAAATTTAGTTTACTATTCAAATCATTGAATGGTGCCATGTGAACAAGAATATTGCTGACTGTATTCTTGATTCACAACAACGAACAAATCTCACCTTATTTTTCTTTATAACTTGCTTTTTCTGTATCTAAAATATTTATTTCTACAGAAAAATGTCATTGTGTTTCATCAGGTTCGGCGTCTGCCCCATCAGAGCTTTACTTCACCGTCGAACCCTCCGACACCATCGCTGTGCGAGACGGTCCCGTGCTGCTCAACTGTTCAGCCAAAGGTCCTTCCATACCAGTCTACGAATGGAGGAGAGACGAATCTAGGGTTCAGTTCATTGGAGATGTGCGCAGGTGAGAAACAATCTTTATTTCATTTGTGCGAACGTTACGCTCTCTATTTAGGAAGTTAAAAGTATTTGGCTGAATTTCCGAACCGTTAAGAGACGGCCAATTTCTTAATGGATTTTTGGTATAAGAAGTAATAGGCGAGAATGAGGTATTCAGAAATGGAATTCCTGAAAATTCTTAATCATTTTGTGTGTAAGAAGTTTTTTTTTATTTTTTATTTATTTATTTTTTTATTTACAGCTTGCTTGTTGATGAATACTTTTCAATAAATCCGTATAAATTTTATTCTTTGAGCTACTGACATTAAAATTACAATACCTTTTTTGAATCCTATTATTTTTTAAAATTTTACTCATTACTATTTTTAAAAAAGGACATAATGATCTTTACTTCCTTCGTGTTGTCTTATTCATGTTGTCGTCTGTCACGAATATGAGTCTCAGTTACTCATATTCGTGATCATGACGTTTTTCGCACGTCAAAAATTCCTCAATTTTCTCGCCGAGGAAACCATCTTCGCCTATTTTGGAAAAGTTTTACCGGAAGCAACCCAACATTTTGATTTTTGCTTGATTTCCGGTGCATGATGATGAATCAAAATCTCGCCGATGGTGACAAGTCGACGCTAAATGGCATTGATAACTCAACACGGCAGCAATCAAATTTTGAATTGGCTACAAAGAAATACCAAATCAAAACTAACTTATAAATCAATGCCAAGTTTCTTTCCACTCCGTTTAACCGATTCCAGCTCCAATGGTAACATTAATTTGCTTTTTCTTGATGCCATCTGTCTTCGAATACTAGTATATAATTTATGAAACACCTTCATAGTTATCATGTTTAACAAAATGTTTAATATTAATTTCCTTCAATAGTCTTGTCACCATTTTAAAATTTATTTTAAATTATTAAAACCGGAACCCAATTAAGATGAATCCAAAATTTGCATTGACCCATGATTCCACTTGAATAGGAAATTCCAAGCAACTAGGAATTATTATTGCTAAATTGTTGTGGCACCGTATTTCCATATTGAAAGAATTAAACTTAGTGAATTTAGGAAAATAAACTGTGACGTATTCTTACATAAGCAAGAAAATTTGATTTAATTTTACATCCATCTCTTATAAGCTATCCTATAAAACAGATGTGTAGTAGCGGAGATAACCTTGTGGTCATGGTTGCAGGCTTGAGGCTGGCGTTGTTTTCGTCGAGTTCTGGGTTTGAACCCTGATGCCACTAAAAACCCGCAGTATAGAGGGGGATAAATGCACTGTAAATCATGTCAAGGCTCCAAGTTCTCCCGTGGGGCGTAGTGTGGAAGTTAAGAGAGAGAGATACCAAGTGAATCGTGCCCTCGTCATTAGACCGGTGCTCAAAATTATAAGATATGTCACCAATAGTCCTATTGCTTCTTTGTGCGGCATTAATAAAATGATCAATGAAACAGCAATGTAAATGTAAGGTGTTAAAATATCATTTAAAAAAAATGAGGTACAGTGATATATTAAATATGTAATAAGGATTAAGAAATCTTAACTTTTCTAATTTCCCTTTATTGTTTTTATTTAATTTTGAACAAAAGGAAAAGAAGATATTAAAAATATGTCTGAATTCCTAACTCTTGGAAACTATTTATAATAGCGGAAACTTTAATTCAAATGCATGACGTATGCAAGGATTATAGGTAAATGTAAATATATTAGTTCTAACTACATTTTACTTCCATTTATTCTAATTGAACATTTCGAATGGTAATGAAGATTAATTCAAAGTTATACCATTTTACAATGAGAAAGAGAAATGTCTAAATATTCAGCTGATGGATATAATCTTTTTGTGGGAACTTCTGAAATAAATTTTCAATTCAATTTGAACGAGATTAGTTTAATTAATGTATTTCCAAAATATTTTTAAATAACTGGGATTAAATGCAAATAAGGTTTCGGAAAAGTTTAAGAATAAAATTTGATGAAATATTCCGCAACATAATTTTATTGATTTTTTTTTAATACCGTTAACATTTGCTCAGTAAATAAATACTCGTATTATCTCCAAGCAATAGCATTGTGAAGACTTGAGGCGAGAAACTGATTTAATTCTCGATTTTTGAAAAACAAAAATGCATTATGTAGCGAAGTATAAAATTGCGGAGGCGTAAATAATTAACTGAGGGATATTGACTGTGGAACAGAGGGATTGTTTTGTAGTTTGATTCAGTGTTTAATTATTTCACTTTATGTTCTTTTAGAATACTACATATGTTAACAAATGATTATTTAACGGTAACTCAAGAATCGTGATGAAAACTTTCCCTGTGCCCTTTGGACAATTGATTCCGAAAGGAATTTCCTACTAGGTCGGTTATCGGGCGTTTTCACTCCTTTCGTTGTTAGTTGTGACTTGTGAGAGAGGGCGGCTGCACACTCTTCCTTTCCCAATGACGGCAGTCGATTTGAGATGACGGGTCTGTTTGACACTTGTGTTGCAGCTATTCATATCATCAGTCGCAATTAATGAAGCAAGTTTCCGTTGGGGATATGTTCCACCAGCAGTTCTAGATTGGGATGTTCTGCCATTTAGTGTTCGAATTCGAGTCACTACTTCGGCTGAGATTTGCTGCCATCACTTTAATGGAGATCTGTTGATCTTGGTGAATTTGCGGCGGACTTGATCTAAGTATCTTTGGATCCGCAGATTTGAGTTATGGGAATTCCTTTCTACCCAAGCTGACGAAGCAAACTTGGGTAGAAAGGATTTCTGGGGGAGTTTTTCAGCGCTTTTACTCCTGTTGTTAGTTACAACTTGTGGGAAAGTACAAATGCGAGTTGAAAAGTGAGTTGAAGTTCACAGATTTTCAAACCCCAGACCTATATCTTTCATTTACAGACCTATATCTTTATATTTGGCTACTTTTTTGGCACGCTTAATGGGATAGTATGCGTGAATTTTAATTAATTTGTTGGCTTTCTTTCATTACTTTAATTCTTGTGTACTTCCGTTCGCTACCAGCGTATCACAGGCGATACGCTCGTGTTTGCTCTCCTGTGCCCAGCGTATCAATAGAGATACGCTTGATGAGAACGTTTTATTTGATTTTTTTTAATGTTACTATATGGCGTTAATATACCGCGAAATCTATATAGATAGGTTATTTGGAATGTTGGCCTTAGTGATATGGGCTTGGATTTCACTCCTGGCTACCAGGAAGGGAGTAATTATTGCACGTGTTGCGATGCAGCTCTTTAAATGTAATGAAATGATTTAAAGGGTGCACTTGCTTTCGGTTTGCTTTTTTCTTTTTTGCTTGCTTCTTAGAAGTTCGAAGGAGAATTTATGGTCCTTTAAGAGGGTTAGGGCTTTCAATAGCAGATGTTCTCAGCTGTTCGTTTCATTCGGTCAGTTTTCATTTGTAGGGACAGTCATGACGAAAAGAAAGTGTTTATCTGATACTGAGATTTGTGAAATAACAAATGAATCTGACAGTAATGTTTGCGAAAATAATCCAAATCTGTACATAGACATTTAAGTAAAAAAAAAAGGGGGGGGGCTAAGATGTGCCCTTTGCTCAAAATCTTGCGTGAAGTTTCAAAATATGTGTGTAAGACATGTGACATTGTACTATGCGTTGAATTTTTTTTTTTTTTTATAAATATACCATACTGAAAAATAAGATCTATCTTTTATATCTATATTCCATATAATGATACATCATTACACCATGAAATTTATGTAAATATATTATGTATTTTCTTAAAAGTATGATTTTTTATGTAATTTTATGTATAAAACATCAATTTTCGATTAAATATTTTTTTTTCTTTTGCATATGTATATATTAAGTTTAATGCATTTTAAATAATATATATGCGAATACCAAATTATTTTAATAAATAGCCGATTTTAGATGAATTTTTTTCACGAATTAGGCTTAATATCTAAAATCGTCTGGGCACAGCTTGACACTAAGAAGCCGCGGTCCCAGTAAAGCACTTCTTTTTTCTTCCTCCGGTAGTAAAAGGGTTAAGGCATTTTTATCTATGTTTCCTACGTTATTATCGTTGGGATTATGATTCTAAATATTACGAATTTTTTTCTTTCAGATCCATTCTAAACAATGGTTCGTTGTTTATCAGTCAGGTGCATCATACACGAAACGAAAGACCCGACGAAGGATCCTACCAATGCGCCGCCTCCTTTAAAGATATTGGAACAATCGTTAGCAAGTCTGCGAAGCTCCAGATTGCTAGTAAGGTTTTTTTTCCGAATCATGTAAATCTCTCTACAATTAGTTTTATATTTTCAGAAAGCAAGGAGTCAAAAAATCATCTTTTTCTGCTTTACACTCAAAAATATAATTAAGGTTCCAATCGATTAAGCACATCATTATACAAAATTTTGTTCTTTGAAATATCGTATTTTAATACCATTAAAGCAAACTCTGTATTCATTAAACTTCTTAACATTACTGTAAATATAAAAATACATATAATTGTGTTGCACATATGCGGCTAAATGCTCTGAAGTTTCGAAATGAATCCTTGGCAGAGGCAAGCCAGGATAATTATTTCCTTGTTTTTCTTTAGTATTCCATTTTTTTAATAAAAAGTAGAAATTATCTATGTAAAATAGTGTTCATTTTCACTCAAAATAATGTTGAATTAAAATAATGTAAATTCGTTTCATTAACTAAACTGGGGCTTTCTAACAGATATAACGAGAAATACAGCAGTCGTGAAATTTTAAAGTATTTTAAAGGTTTCTACGTGTTTCAAGTTGTCATAGCCGCAGAAACCAGAAGTTTTTTTTTTTTTTTTTTTTTCTTTCTGAAAAATGAAAACAATTCCTCAAACAATTCAAAAGTTGAATATTGTTGACATTTGGTACTTGCAATTCTCTATGACAAATCGACGTAATGAGCAAATTTTTAACATATTGATGTTATTAGTAATGGCATCTGTGAAGATTGTACAGTGACATTGTATTGATTTTAATTCGTACCTATATTTAATTTTTTAATAAAGTGCATGTTTTATGAACATTTTATACACCTTACTTGAATACTGGTTCCAAATAACGAACTTAAGCAATAATTTTGTTACTGCAACGAAATTCATATTAATTACATTCCTTTAATATATTTTCAATTTGAAAAATATAAAAATATTTTCTTTTTTTGGTTATATCTATCCTTTACTATCTTTTGAGAAGTTGCTTGATGAGGTAAATTTTATTTAAGAGTTCTCTTTGGGTCGCCAACTTTTAGTCTCCTTTACTTATCTTTATACAAATTTAAAATATTTTAAAGTTTCAGTCACAAAAAGGCCACCATAAAATTATCGTCAGTAGAAGTTTACATGAAACAGATTTTGTTTGCTTCTGCAACAGTTAACAAATTGAACATGATCGTAATTTGACTTCATCACAATTTTGAAAATAACTTCAATATTATTCCATTACAGATCTTCCTCGATTTGACGAACAGCCTCAGGATATGACGGTCTACCCTGGACAAACGGCTTATTTCCCTTGCTCTATTCAAGGTCATCCTTTAGCCGACATCACTTGGTATAAAGATGATCGTTTTTTGAGACTCGAAAAAGAACGCATGTCCCTGCTTCCCAGTGGGGCTCTTGAGATTCAACAAGTCAAATCCTCGGACAGTGGCACCTACAAGTGTAACGCTTCCAACATAGAGCGACACAGAATAAGTTCCAGTGGAACACTGACCGTTAGTTTAGATTATGGTAGGTAATAAGTAGCACTTTGATTTTCCTTTCCGGCAATATTTAAGAGTTTCACAAATACTTTTTAATGTCCACAATAATCTGATTGGCGCAGTAATAGATGGGTCGCAAATTCAAAGTAATTTCTAATGAACGCTGTCTACTAAATAGTATGGGGCGATGTGGTCTTTATTTCAATTTGGCCTCAAAATCATCATAGTTACCACTCTCTCGGGCAATTGTTATGTTCTGGTTAGTTTTGATTGAAATATATATACCTTTCTGGCAACTTTTCTTGATGAGATACTGCAGTATCTATCCAAGCAAGAGTTGCTGCGCACATTTTTGCAGAAAATGGAGTCTCCACCTCGATAATCATATGCTCATACGTAATACTTTAATACCCGCTGCCTCTGGTGTCTGTTGTTTGGAGTAATTTTCGCGATTGCAATCTCATTTTCCTTTCCCACATCTTACATCTGCGGGAGAAAACTCTGATTTTTTTGAAAGTGTTGTCAAACACTTCGTGGAGCGCGGATAGAACATCATTACTCCGAGTATATCAGTCGATCACTTTGTATCGAATAGATCACGGTTGTATAGTATACGGATTTTCCTGCAACTCTACTTTGCTAAAATTTGCCCACGTCAATACACTACTCTGAAAATCTGCTATGGTACTTTTCGAATATCAGTTGTGCAAAATCTGGGTGTGCGGTGCAACCAGTTACCATTGGCTTTGAGGTATAAGAAACTGTCACCCGGTTATTATTTTAAAATGTCTTCCATTCTCTTTCCGATAGTGGAACATGCAATTTAGTCCATCTTTATAGAGATTGTATGCTACTCATCCATCGAATATCTGCCCAATCTTTACAAGGGTGAATCGTGTGATGGAGGAACTCCAACTACTTGGCATAAGTGTTCATCAAAGACAGTTCTTTCAATTTCTTTCGATAAATTTTCCCTCATTCAAATACCTTAACTCTGTTTTTTTCACCATACTGTAGATCCACCTTCCTTATGTCCGATCATTTTCCAATATTTCTGCATTCTAAAATACCATAAGAGATTCATAACATTTTTTTTGTGCAATATAAAATTGAGATGAATTACATGTTTGTTTTCTTTTATGGGGGATATTTTACTTCTGGAGGTATTTTTGTTTCACTCTCTCTCTCTACAACTAAGTTTCATGAAGTCAATTATAATGGTGAACTTTTCAAAACTCATTTACTGAAAATTTTAAGATTATTGGAATTCTCTAAGAACCGAAAAATAATAAAAAGTATGTATGCATGTATTTTCCTAATTGCGTTCTAGATACCCCTATTCTTGTTTGAGCTCAAATCTAAAAAAAGGAACGATATAGTTGCTTTGGTTAATTTTAATTTAGCATTTTTATGAGTGTATCTAATGTGATAAAGATATTGGTAAATATTGGTATGTTAACTTCAAATTTATTAAATTTTTAATTGGATTCTAACTTGATGAAACCAGGCATTTCTTTTTTATTTAATATTTCGAAAATAATAATAGTTAACGCGCTTATTAATTTTATTTTATAAATTAAAATATTAACTAGTTCCTCTTAAAATGTATTTATGATTAATATATTGAGTAATTTTGCTATGTAGCAGTGAAACATTAAATATTTGCAAATGAACAAAGTCTGAAACAGTTTTAAAATGTAGCGATATTTATTTTATGTGTGTGAAAAGTGTTCATTTTATTCAAAACTTTCTCTATTGATAAACTAATCTCAATGGTGATTTAGAATCCATGTAAATGCTGAAAAAATTTTATGGATTCCATTAGTTTAATGACAGCAGATTCCCCTCAATATCCATTTAATGGCAGTTTCCCTTTAAAACCAGTCAAGTGTTCGGATCAGATTACTGCTTGATGGCTATTAAAAATATTTCCACGCGTGCTTTCACTGCTTTAGACTTTTTTTTTTATCCGTCCTTTCTTTAAAACTACAAGAAGCGATTTATTGAGTAGAAAGTGCGGTACTTTGGAAATATTTATGGGTGCTTATATAACAATTCCAAAAATTTTTAAAAAGGAAAATAGTTTTCAAAACCGAAACGATAATGTCTGTGTCCTAAAAAAATTTGTTTTAAGAAAATGAGTTTTATTTAGCAACTTCGAGTTATGGCGTGCCTTCAGCAATTTGGAATGTTACGTAGTTCCAATGAAAAATCGCTTAAGATATCAGTTTGAAATCTCTCTGTGCATAAAACTGACATTAAGCAACTTATTTGTTAGAAAGGTAATTATTTTAATCAAAATGCAAATTGTTGAAATTTTATTATAAATATAACTTTTGTATTTTCCAAAGTTAATGTGTTCTGTTTACTATAAAAATATCATAAACGCCTTTGTTCGTTAAATGCCTTCATTTATTTTAGATTTGATGTAATGAACTGTCGAAATCACCAAACTGAAATTTAACATAGAAAATTTGAGACGTTGTGTTTTTCTCCCTCCCTGTTGCGGTTAGCGTTCCACTCATCTTGTAAATGAAATTATTTCAGTGGATTTTGTTTCAAAAATAGTTACTATAATTAACAAAATTAATACACGGATCAACTTCATTACCTTTGACGAATATTCGAAGCATCTGTGTTTTCCTTATATAGAACTGTATTAAATTTAGAAAATAACAATTCGAATGTATCGAAAATATGCAAGTTATAATAAGAGGGAAGTAACGCTTAAATTATCGCGCCAGTAATATTGTCTTATTAAAAATTTAAATATTTATATTTAATATTTTATTTCTATTCATTTTATGTCGGGTCAATTCTGAATTTTTGCTAGTTCATATATTTAACCCATTGGCTTACACAACCGGCTGCAGTAGACCGAACATTTCAAGTACATCACATTGCCGGCTGAGTCCTATTGAGGAGGTGTAGCTGATTCTTAAGCTATGGTTCCCTAGAAAAGCGGTTCTGACATCTGGTGACCGCAGTATTGCGGTGGATGACGTCATCAGTCTTCCTTGTCAAATCTATAGCTTATCTGTTGATTTCTGTTCCGTTTGCCTTCAACGCTCATTTAGAAACCACGCTATCTGATTTACATAGACAACGTTTTTTGACCTCATCCACCGCAATATCGCGGCCGGCTCCGTTTTCCTAGAAAACCATAGCTTTAATATTTTCCTTCAATAGATGGAGACATGTTTATTGATCATTGGAAAACTGAGAAAGGGGTCTATTGAATGGATATAACATGTTCGATTCATTTCTATAGATCGTGTACTATACGCAATTGTTTTTGGTGATGTCATCAACTACGCAGTTGTAAATATGATGTACCGTCAGAAATACTTCTCTGAGGAATAATTTAGATTCTTTTTTTTTCTAATTTTCTTGCAATTTATTTTCTTTAAAATTAAATAGTAACTGTAGGGTCGACTATGGGGGAAATATTAGTAAGCTTAAGGGTTAAACAATTTTGATATTTTTGTAAAAAAAAAATTATTCATTTTCATCTTGTCACCATAACCATTAATAAATTTTTTTAGATATC
>BMAW01060662.1:79587-103726 GCA_019974015.1 Nephila pilipes | reverse complement strand
CAACTTATTTTCTTTAAAATTAAATAGTAACTATAGGGTCGACTATGAGAGAAATATTAGTAAGCTTAAGGATTAAACAATTTTGATATTTTTGTAATAAAAAATTATACATTTTCATCTTGTCACCATAACCATTAATAAATTTTTTTAGATATCCAAAAATAAAAAAAGAATTGACAACTCATAATTTCTTTAATCCTAATTTCTCTGTTTACTGAAAAAATAATATAAACATCAATTTTTGTTATAAGTTGTGTTCATGTATATTCATCAAATTTAATTTTTATTCTGCTTTCTTTCTGCTGTAGCTGAAGTGAGTAAACTGTCGGCACCCCAGTTTATTGCTCTTCCTCGTAGCAACTTCGTTGTCGAATCCCACAGCATCACGCTCGACTGTGCTGCCAATGGAAATCCTACACCCAAAATTACATGGCTAAAAGATGGAGCCACCATCGACTTGCAGTAAGTAATGTCTAAGCTTAGCCACTGTTGTCATTTTTTTAAAGCTCTGAAATCATAAAGAATGTTTTGTTCTAAAATAACATCAATTGCGGAAGAATCCGAAACAAGTACTTTGAGTATTTGAAATGTGAAAAGAATAAACTTTCCCTCTCACACAGAAAATTCTTAAATTCTTTCATGTATTCCCTATTAAGATAGAATAAATTTGTGAAAATTAAAATTGATTCCATGAAATAAAAGCCTGTTGTTAAAATTTAAAAATGTATGTATATATCAATCTAAAGAAGCCGCATGCTTTAAAGAAAAATATGCATATCAGTACGATTAAGAAAGTTGATTATTTCTTATAGTTGATAAAATCAACCGCTTTTTTACAAGAAACAGTATGATCTCATTAACACACGGTAGTCATGGTTCATGGTTACTAAATCGCAGGTTAAATAAACCGCGAGTTACTGAACAATTAAAATTTCCTGGATCATTCAAAGCACTGTTAAACTTCATTGTTTGAGTCTGTAGCACTGGTCCAGGCAATAACACACTATCATTTCCTTTGTCAAAAAAAAAAGCCTAACAGACAATTGTCAAGATTGGTGCTTTCCGCTGTCTTTAGCTCTTTTTCTGACCGTTCCTTTATCATTTCCAACATTATCAACAAACTGACAGAAGTTTATCCTCAATTTTCTACCATCAATGTAGTATTGACCGAAGTGTATTAAATTCTGTGGCAATTTCTAATAGTCATACCCCTTTCCGAATTCGCTCGAACAATATTCAATTTTTTCTCGGTGGTAAAAGCCTTGTTTACATATACACTTTCGAAATTACTTTTTATTATTACGGATATCATTTATGCTAGAAAAAAATATTTGTAGATCTTTAAATTTGTCCAATACAAAATAGTTCAACGTACGGCTAATTATCCTGACCGCGAGAATTTGTAAATAATCTTACAAAAAAATAACCTGAACTGGAACATTTCACTTTCCAAGAAATGGGGATTCATATTCATAAAATAGAAAGTAAAAAAGATATTAATGTGTCTGCTCTTAAGAGAGAGAGGTTGTCGTGATATCATCTGAACAAAGGGGATCTCTAGATTTCATAAAAAGAAAAATAAGAATTATAATGCCACAATTTTTAGGAGGGATTTTAAGGCTATTGCTTATTGTGGGAGCCATAGTGAAACCGTGTGTAAAGCAGACTCGCGTATTACTGAGCTACGTATTAACGGGGTTCGATTGCACTTAGAATTTCGTTAGAGTAACATGCATTACGTGATCTGTTTAGTATATATAAAAATATTTTGAATATGCTTTACTGTGGAATATAACATTTTTTAGAATTATTAATAATTTCCAGTTACGTGTTCATTCCTTTCCAATTCAAAACGCAATAATTTTTGCTTATGGAATTAAACTTTTTCAAAGTTTTTTTTTTTTTTTTTTTTTTCAGAACAAATAATTTGTTCTGAATAAAATGATAGAATGAATTCTTCCCTATTAATAAAATGATTAGAACAGAAAATGCTTAAACCCCCATTATATTGCATATAGATTTAAATAATTTCCGAGTTTTCCAATGGTCCGCGTCGAAGTTATTATTCTAAGGATTATTGGTGATTTTAAATTCCATACGCCTGCATAAAAATTCAGTAATATTTGTGTGTTTCGGTACAATAGCATTACGTATCCTTTTATTACTAATGATTCGTTAATTCTATATGAATTGGATTGTCGATTATTTAAACCTCATTTTGTTGCCATCAGTTTTAAACAATTTTGAATTTTATAATGTTTGGTAGATAGTGTTACTCCTATAACAAACTGATGGTATTCGTATTTTTCGTAAGAATTTCGTTAAAAAATCGCTGGCAGAACATATTTTGATAGAAAGAGAATAATGCTGAGCTTGCAGCTTAGCTACTTCTAATAAATCACGTGTGTCATCTCCATCGGGCACATCCCTGCTTGATCATTTCATAGAAGAAGAAAATAAGTAGAAAAGGGTGAGTGTGATTGCATGTGATTGATAAGATCAATAGATGCGGCGAAATTTTGTTGCTTATGTATATAAAATAAAAATATACTGAAACTTGTCCAAATATATATACAAAATAATGAACTTATAATGTTTTAAATATCGTTACAAATAAATAATCGTAAGGTATGTGTGGAAATAATTAGTCTGACATAAATAGAGCAATTGTATTAAAATTATAAACTGTCATTATTTTAGATTACTTTAATTTATGATATGGTACTCTATGATACTTTAAATATAGAAACATGGTATTTTCAGGCTATATATATGCTATATATATGAAGAATCTCTCTCACTTCAACTGGATATTAATTCTTAACTTATAATATTAATTAATAAACAAATGTATTTTTAAATAATTAGATAAAATTATATGTGTGCTATATATATATATATATATATATATATATATATATATATAGTTAGAAAGTACAATTTTCGATTAAAGTTTTTCTTGATACTGTTTTTAATATTTTGGATTTATACTTAATACTTTTTAAATATTTTCCAAACCTGACGAGTATATCAAATAAGTAAACAAAAAATAATCGTTTGTCGAAAACAATACGACCGCGGTAGCTTAATGGTCATGGTCATGGACTCGCGTCGGCGTTGTTTTCGTCGAGTCTTGACGCCTCTAAAGACCTGCAATGTAGCGCGACTGATGTGCGTGAAAATTGTCAAGACTCCAAGCTCTTCCGTTGGCGTGGAGGTGTAGAAGTTTGGAAAGGGAGGTGCCAGCTCAAGTGTCGTCCTCGTCACTTGACCAGAGTTCAAAATTACGAGTTCCGTCACCAATAGGCCTCGTGTTGCTTCTTAGTGCTGTGTCAATAACCAATCGATCGTGAAAGACATTTTTTTTTAAATTTCTTATCGTTCATTTTTTATATATTTCCTAGTTAAATATAAATTGTAATGAATAATATAAATTAAATAAAAAATACATAATATCCTATATGAATGAATTTTAAGAATTTCTTTCACCTGTTTTTTTCCCCTAAAGTTAAGTCGATTCCTGTTTCGTTGCTTGGATCAGGAATGGAAATTATTTTTAAACTGGAGAGATCACAGAAGCCCCGCGGTTATGGTCTCGAATTCCGTAACCGAGTTGTGATTTCGAGTTCAGATTCTCCCCAAGATCTGTTGAGTGTAATAATGAGGGTTGCAATATGTTAAATGGAAGCAAGATTCGAAATCCTTTTACGAAATTTAATAGAGATGGAACTAGCTCGAGTGTCAGCCTCGTCACTTGAACGGTGGCCCAAAATTTAAAGGTTCGTTGCCAATAGTCCTCATACATGTAGCATTTAGTTCTTTAATTCAAACTAAATCATTTTTTTTTCAAGTTGGAAGTTGTATTACGTTGTTATGGTTATAGGATTGTGCTGATTTATTTGCAATGTAATAGAGTATTACAATCCAGATACAAACTATATTCAGTATAGACTAATTTTTCCGAGATTTTCAATTTCGGCTTAACCGTATGTGGTAAAAATATTAGAACTGAAAAAAATCATCGCATACTGTGTTCCAATATGAACGATAATGCGAGGACATGGCATATTATGTAGACTTTGCATGTAAGCAATGTTAAAATTGGTATTTATAGCTTCATAAAATTTTAATTGTAGTGGACAACTAATTAATGTTAATTCGCTGAAGTTTTAAAAATATTCCATGATATACTGTTGAAATATAGGATTCCTACTTTTCAAATCTATATATTTTTACATTTTAATTATATTTATGTACTTAAACGTTGAAATGCGGAGTAATAGAACTGCATAATATTAATTTTACAAAAAATTTGCAAAATGGACTGCGCTTCTTGATTTTTTGTTCTCCAACTACATTGTCGCGCCTGCTTTATTATGTGTGAATAAATGTTAATTTCAAAATTGTTTAAACGCTTTCATAATTTATAAGGTGATATTTTCAAAGTTAAAAATTGCTATTGCAAGCATTAAACTCCTTTTCTCATATTCCGTTTACTATTGAACAAAATAATGCTCCTTTACGAAACAAAATGTCTTAGTCTTTTAAATTGAATCTCTGGAATAGTCTGTAGAATATTCTTTTTAGGGTTCAGAAAACTAATTAACTTTTAAACCAAATGTATCAAAACTATTTTTGAGACTGTTCAAGTACTCTTTTCTTTGAAGTATTTTCAGTAATCTTTTTTCAAGAGACGTGTAGCGCTATGGTTTAAAATCTTTGCTACTTCACCGGAACGTTGAATAGTTCAAAGTCTTAAAAACTTCATCATCAATAGCCCTCGTGTCTCTCTAATCTCACTTTTATTCAAAATCAACCATACATTTAGAGGAATTCGATTCAAGATTTGATTTCACCAAAAGCTGGCGCGTAAAATAATTCCGCCACTGCCTTCAAATTCAATTAAGTAAGTCTCTTAGATTTCTCAATTGGTATGATGTTGAAATTTGAACAATAGAGACCTTGTCTGATTGTCCTGTTGTTTTGACTTAGTAATGTGCTTCAAAATTACTAAATCTGTTACATATAGTCTTTTATGTTGCTTTGGTGTGATTTTAATCTGACTTAAATTACATTAAATTCCTTCCGTATTTTAAATGTATTGTAGATAAATTCATAAAATCTAAGTTTTTTATACATATACTTGTTAGCAGCATTAACGCAAGGACTGCAGCATAATCGAATTGAATTGAATGAATTCGTGCATTTGAACTGACCAACACACCTTTTTAATTAAATTATATCATCTGAAATATTATGCGAATTTTACTTGAAAAATAAGCTAAACATTTGTTAAAAATTTGTCAAACATCGTATTCTCATTCAAATCTTTAATTTATCTTTAGTACTATAAATCGTTTTTTGTATTTTATAAAAACCTATCTTTGTATTTTCCTGATATCTACTATATTTACATATTCTTATAATTTTATAATTTATGTAAAATAATTTATTATAATTTTCATTTCTTTTTCTTTTGCCATCCCTTCAGAGGCTTATCACCTTTAACTAAATGTTTGAGTTTATGACCAGAAGTACCTTCTGTTCCGCTCTTTCTCCCATAGGATTTACTGTTTCAGTAAAAATAGTGACGTGCCTCCTGGATTTCCTAGCCATATTTCCTTATTTTAGAGCCGATTGGTCATGATCGTGAGCTCATGAGCGGCGTTGTTTCCAATGAGTCGTGAGTTTGAATCCCAATACCACCCTGAAGATCTAACGTGTAGACTCGGCCTGATTCACGTTAAATTTATGGGTGTTCCAAGTCAACACATTGGGATAGTGTGGGAGTTTGGAGAAAACGGTGTCAGCTCAGTGTTGCTTCTAAACTCGACGTCAGTAAACAAGCGATCAATCTTGTGTCTAGAATACAGATATTCATTTATTGCAATTATTTATGTTTTACACTTAGTTACAAGTATTTTTTAACGAGTGTCAGGCGCAATTTTGCCAAATGTGACGCGCATGCTAACAAAATTAACCAATTGACTTCCCTTTTCCAAAGAGATTCCATTATTTAAATGTAAATGATGTCACGTGCAACTTTCATTTATTTCTATCATTACGCCCCATTCTATTCAATTCTACTTATAACGTTTCCATGAAAAACAATTCTTTATATTATTTTCTTTCTATTCTGTTGCAATAAAAAGTGGTTCATTTTTATTGAATTGAAATATATTTTCACTGCAAATTTCCAAAAAACCGACACTAATCTCTTATCAGGGAAGGATCGGATGGTAGACATCGGATAATTGGAGCTGGAAGTTTGATGATCAATCCTGCTAGAGAAGGTGACGATGGGACTTACATGTGTCGAGCTGAAAACCATGTGGACTCAGTGGACACAAGTGCTACTCTGGAAATTCAAGGTAACATGGAGTAATTGTTATTTACGCCATTTCATATGTTTACAGTTCTATTCCATAATAACATAACGGAATTATCACTTGTATCTTTCAGTACCTCCTAGGTTCGTCAAAAAACCGAAAACTGTCTATGCTTATGAAAAAGAAGATGTAGTACTCGAATGCGAAGTTTATGGAAAGCCGGAGCCTAAAGTTCATTGGCTGAAAAATGGCGATGCCATCATCCAGAGTGAATACTTCAAACTGGTGAATGGTTATAACCTTCGTGTTCTGGGTCTTGTGCGTTCAGATGCGGGTGTGTACCAGTGTTTTGCAACGAATCCGGCGGGAGCTATCCAAGCAACTGCTCAGCTGTTACTCCTACAACCAGGTAATGGAGATTTTTTTAACGCATCGAATGTTTATAAAAAGTGTATTTATTTTGAAATGTACTCATTATTTCCTAATGTAGGAAATGCAGAGTCTTAAAATTTGTAATCATGGTATTGTGTGAAATAATAAGTGAAAATGAAGTTTGAATGCTGAAAAGGGACTACAAAATTTTCATTCTACTTCTTTATTTCTAAACATTATGCGGTTATTTTTAGTTACAGATCTTATGCAAGTATTTATGGAATATAAAAGTAAAGAAAGGGAACGTAATTTTTGAAATATAAGAGAAAAACGAATTCAACTTATTTTTAACGAAAATTATTTCAATAGGATAAGATTTTATTGGCTTAATTTTCCATGTTATTTTTAGAGTCATGATATTTATAAAAAGCCTGATGCCAAGCGCATGATAAAATCTTTGCATGTTTTGTAATAAGTTTAACAAACATTTATTGCCATGTGTAGTATGATGGAGCGCTGTTATCAAGTAAAGAAATTATTTTCCTTGGCATATTATTTCATGTAATGTCTCCTTATTTTCCTGATTTTCTTATATATATATATATATATATATATATACAATCATTAAATATAAATCCAATTAATTTAAATTTTAATGATTTTTTTTTCGTGTCTCTCTTTGAAATGAATTATTCTCTTTTATTAATCAATGTATCATAGGGAATTCCTCAATAAAGACAGCATTAAATCACTTTGCAATTTGATATTTTTTGCGCAATTAAAGAAATATATTGAAAATAATATTATTGTTAAAAATACTAGTATTGTCAAAAAAAATAAGGAAGAAATACTTTTGAGAATTTCTTACGGCAAAATAATCTAAAAGTATTATTTGTTTTTATGTTGTAAATTTTTGTAATAATAATCTGTCTTGAATTCTCTGCATTTTAACGTTGATAATTGGAAATCAAATAAATGTAAGAGAATGTAAATTATGTTCAATAAATTCCATAACATCGGTATGAAAAAAAGAAAGTCGGCATTTAATTATTGCTCCTACTTTTTAAACTTTAAAAATATGAAAAGAGAGATGAATTAACGATACATTGGTATCGCTTACCGCAAAAGGATTTTATTTTATCAGTGGTATTATTGAATTCGAAAAGTAGTAAATGTATGTTTTGAAAATAAGAAGAAAAAAAAGAATAATCTTGATATTATCTTAAAAGTATGCATGGAATCAAATATGTACATTTATTAATTAAAAAATGTGAATATATATATATATATATATAAACTCAAAATATTGTATTTATTAAAAACATAAATACTGATTGCAAACTAGTTCAAAAATTACGTACTGTAGAGAATGTTTATTTTACAAAACACGTGGTTTATAATATTGTCACAATAGTTTCTATGTCAGTTTCATAATAAACAAGCGTCTGACTTTGCCCTATGATTGAATTTCTCATTTTAAGTATACAAGTAAGTATATTAAATTTACGTCTTTATTCAAATATACATGAAATTAATTCGCTCATTTAAGAATGCGAGTTCATCCGTAAAAGAATTATTTTTCACCTTAATGTAAAAGATCTGTCAATTTATTGTAGCATCGTTAATGAATATTTATTAGATTCGATAGTAATCTAAATGAAAATAAAATAAAAAGTAAAAAAATATGTGTACATATATCAATCTCGAAAGCATATTTTAAGAATCTTTGGAGTCTGTAAATGTTGCTTTCTCTCGCATTTAATATAGAGACTGGAAAAATAGACTTAATTTTTTTTTTAAAAAAAAATATGTGCTTGAATGCTTTTCTCTATTATTTTTTGTTGATGAGATTAGAAAAATAAAAATGATCATTTTCAAGTGATAGAAATTGTACTTGATTAAAGAATGCTATCTTTTGAAATAATAATTGAGCTCAAAATTCTTAACATTTGTTTATTTAATTGTATGTTACATCTAATCGTCAGATGCATAATGTGCGTAGTGTTATTTATAAGGTTTAATTATTACTAAAAAAATAATCGATATATCTGGATAGAATAGGTTTTGCTTATTAATTGATTCTTATTTACGTAATGTTGTAAATTATTACTGTTAATGTTAATTTGTTTGGTTCCAAGAAGCCGCAGCTCGAAGAAACCCGCAGTGTGGAAAAGTTCAAAGTTCAATTTGCAGAGTTCTACACAATGATGGATTTTGAAAGGGCAAGGAATGCTGGGTGAAATGTATAACTCTGAATGGGGATTATGTAGAGAAGTCTTAAGATTAATAAATAAAAATTAAATTTCTACTCGATTATTTTGCTGTAATAATTGAATTTAACGATATTTCGGAATAATAATTAAAGTTAAACGATACGGAGAATTACTTCATTTAATGACTTTCTGAAACCAAGCAAATTAAAATTATATCTGTAATTTACAACATTTGTACATTGGTATCTATTTATGTGCAGAATAAATTTTATCCAAGTATCTCTGTTATTTATTCTTTCGGGTAATAATTAAACTTTAACGATACTCCTTCGTTTATCTTATTCTCAACATTTATTTTTATGTTTTCGAATTTCTGGAGATGAATATTTTTGCGTTATTGTTTTTTCTTCAGTTATTTGAATGTATGAATTATTTATATTGTTATTTATACTGATAAAGTAATTACTTGTATTTATAATATTATATATGTTTGTACTGTGGTAAAGCAAATGAAAAATTTCTCATCCAGTTAAATAAAAAGAAATTATATTACTGATATCAATGTGTTACTACAATAGTTTGTCATATATTATTGATTCATTTATTGTACAACGAAAATGTTTTTGATGCACTGAAGACAATATTTTATTGCTGTTTTTTCAGTTAAATTATCTTTGCTTTGTTTTTATTCTGTTCGTTATTTTTATTTTTTAAATTATTCAGTTTTGCATTTGTTTGTTTTAAAATATTCAGTTCTACTTTTGTTTGTTTTAAAATTATACAAGATTTATTTACGTCATTATTAACTTTTTTTTTATTTTTCGTTTTCCTTTGCTTTTACTTATTCTGTTCGCAATTATTAATAAATGCTTTTGAAAATCCTTGCCAATTAATCCTTTTCTATATGCTTTTATTTAAAAACTAAATCTTTTACCACAATCCATACATTATTTTCTCCTCATTAACATCCAATCGCGATTCCTTCTTTGCACCTTTACCAATAAAACTGCTTCTCGCACATTGCTTCCTAACTGTCTGTAGCCACTCCTTCTCCAACGCCCGACTCATCCACAGGTGACCAGACGCACAGCAAGGACATGCCTACTGCACCCGTTGACGTGAAAGCGGTCATCGTGTCCACTAGATTCGTCACACTGTCATGGACACAGCCAGTCAAAACGCACGGAGAGATCATAGCCTATTCAGTGTACTACAAGGAAAATACGTCTACAAGGTATATGTCCAATAGTTTTCCAGTACAGGGTTATTCAAAATAAATCATCCGATTTCAAAATTTCATATTTTCAAAACTAAGTAATAATAGAGTAATTTATGAATTCAAAGAGAAAATTGTTATATTGTGAAGAATAGATGACCCTCATATGTTCTTCGTGAAACTATTTCACGAAAGCTGTTTTAGAAGCTTTCACGAAGCTACATCGCAGTTGAATCTGTCACAGCAGACCAGATGACGTGATGTTTTTCAGCTGGTCACCTAGTCACTTGATATGGCCCCGTGCGATTTCTTCTTTTAGGGATTTGTAAAAGATAAAGTGTATGCACCATCATTACCACAAATTTATATGAACTTAAACAACGGATTTCTGCTGCTGTACAATCAGTTACCGCTGACACTTAACATGTTTGGCAAGAATTTCGAATTGACATTATGCGTGTAACTAAAGGAAGTTATATTGAAACTCGCAAAAATTTCTTTTGAATATTTTTCCTTTGCACTCATGTATTACTTATCATTCTATGTCGTATATTTATGAAACTACAGCATTTTAAAATCAGATGATTCAATTTGAATAACCTTTATTTCAAATATTAAAATCTTTATAGCTAATAAATGCTTGTTAACTACTGAATATGCGATCAAAAGAACATAGTTCCTTAAAAAAGAATTTTTTTAAGCAAAATTCATTGCAAGAAAAATTAGTCTTAAAATTTGTGTAGTACGAGTATATCTTGAGATTAAGTAAGTGGCCGCAGTAGCCTAGTGGTCATGATCTCGGACTCACGGCTAGCGTTTCGTCGAATCGTGGGTTCGCGCCCTGATGTCGCTTAAGACCAGCCGTATAGCGGGGACGTTAAATCTGGTTGAAGTCCCAAGTCCTCCCGGGGGCGTGGAGTGAAAGTTTGGAGAGGGAGATGCCAACTGTGATGTCCTCTTCACTTGGTCGATATTAAAAATTACGAGGTCCGTCGCCAAAGCCCTGGTGTTGCTTCTCAGTGCGACGATAATGAACAATCACAATAATTAGGATTAAGTAAGACTTGAGAAATTGTTAGTGCATCTTCACCACGACCGGCAAAAAACCAAACTTCACAAAATTCAGTGATGTTAGTTTGTATTTTTGCTTATAGTACGTGTAATAAAATAAAAGTTATGTATTTTCCACATGTACAGTAATTATACGTATAGATATTGAGTTTTTATGTTTTATGAGCAATTTTATGATCCATTAGAAGGGGGGAAAAAAGAGTTGGAAAAGTATAAATCTGACTTAGGACTTGTTAGCTAGAAAGGAATTCGGTCGTAAATTGAAGTGAGGCTGCACATTGTCAAAAAGATTCAATTTTAATATGATTATTTATATGAGTTTTTATTTTTACGAAAAAAGAACTAATCAAAATTATGCGCAGAGTATTTTATATATGATAGTTACAGAATATGCTGTGAAAACTAAGATGAAAATTTGCTGTTAAGAATTATGGAAATTTCACTTACCTGTCAGACTCGCGGCTTTTCAAACTATTGGTTGTTGATTTATCTAAAAACTCATATTACAGACTTGCTTGACATCATTAAATTTATTTATTTATACGATGTCACAACCTATTTAAACAGAGAATAATGTAAAATTTCGCTGTTTTGATAGGTCATACATTGCAGAAGGCAGTTACATATCTGAGCTAGAGAGTATCTCGTATGACGCGCAGTGCCCTCTTTTCTCTAGTTTCAACATATGCTTTGTATTTTTAACTGCTTCGTAACTGAAAATGATGTATCCATTAAGCTAATTTCATAATTGGTTCTGCTTTTATCGAAAAGTGTTTAAATAAAATCAGCAATGTAATTTCCCTGGATTATTTATAAAATAATTATATTTATCCAATCAAATATATTACGATAACAAGTCTTGCTTTGGATTGACTTGAAATAACATTGCACTAAAGCAGTATAAGTGCTATATTGGCGATGAATTTCATAATCTAAAAACTCCATCAAAAACAAGGATGACTTCTAAGCTGGTACTTCTCTTTTTTAATTTGCATTCCAAATCGAGTGACGACTATGCGGCCTTTTCAAATTAATTTAGCATCCTTCTGACCTTATTAAACAGTGGTCTTTGGAGGTACCAGGACTCGAACCAATGATTCAATTCGAAAACCGTAATCATGAGCATATGAACTTGAAAGGATAAGATCAAAAGCAGTTGGATGACTCAATTGTTGAAAATTAAGTAGAGATTTGAGTGATGCTTTTATTGATCGTCTTATCTGTATAAAAGGTTTTTACAGGTGGTTTTTGTTTGAGATCCACATTAAGCTTTTAATACATACACATCTTCAACGCGGCACAAAATTAAACTATTAAACCGGCCTTTAATTAAAAATGCGAATAATAGATGATCGTGAATATGTTTGAAATTATTTAAATTGCAGTGAAATATTACTCATTTGGAAGTAAGACAAATTATCGTTAATCATGTTCAATAATAACATTTATTCAATAGATTGTTAAATCTCTAAAATAAATCACAGTTACAGTTAACTTAATTTGTAAAGAAGATAACATATTGACAATTAGAAACAGCATCAATTAAATTCATGTTATAAATGTAGGCTGTAAAACAAATGCAGTTTCTCAAAAACCTCTTCATCTCCTCAGATTTCCCGCAAAACCGATAAGTTATATTGAAGTATTCTAAAGCTACTTCATTAATTATGATTTATTTCTTTCTCGTAATTTACAAGCTAACCATTTTCGTTATTAATGGAGTTACTGTATGAGACTTGTTGAAATAAAGCAAACAGAGACGTTAAGTGATGATTTTTGTTCGAATATATTTTGGATACTCATTATCGGGAAAAGTTTTATTTATGTTTTTATTTGTGACGATTATCAATCGGAGTAATTTTTACTTTCGTTGTGTTATTGAATATAATTTCTTAAAGAATTGAAAAAAAAAAAACTATTGTTCATTAAGTAAACGTTTTGATAAATACAATATTTTATATTATTATGTTTGATATTTACAATATTTTTATCAAAATTATTTTATGTTTGACTCTTTCCGTTGAATTTTATCGATATTATTTACAGTTCTTTTAGAAACCATGATCTTTTAGAAAAATTGATAACCATTTTGAGAGTTGTCTTTTATTGATTTTATATTTTTTCACACAATAATTGATTGATTATTTTTTTACATGTGAGGGATAAACTTTATACAATCATCATTTTCCATGATTAATCCTATCATTATCAACAGCTTGCTTTGAGGAAATTTTTTTTTAAAGTTTAAAAAGAACGTGACATAAACATATTTTGATATTCAAATTAACTCCTCAATCTAATGAATCACCTAATAAAAAATGCCTTAAACACTAAGGTTTCAAATAAATTGATGTCTTAAATAAAAACTAGAGTTCTCATTAGTTCCTTTTAAAACACTCTTTTCAAAGAGCTTTTATTCTTAGGTAGTTAAATCGTGTTCATTTTATTCTCTGAATGATATTTATCTCCTTTATTGATTGAAGATAAATCGTTCTTTTATCTCATTAATCGCCGTCTCTTCAGACGATTATTTTTCGTTGAATTTTTTTAGTTGTTGCCATTAATTGAAGAACCTATTCAATTAGAACTTCTTTCGTGAGATTAATTACCCTAGTACTAAAGCTTTTGTTCTTTCTTTTAATGTTTTCCTTTTCAATTTTGAGTCAAAAATGTGGTTTGGTTCAAATTCTATGTCTCGCACAATATTTTCTGAACATCATAAATTTGGATTAGTTTTTAAGTCTGTGTATATTTTAATATTTCTCTGCAAAAACTTGGTATTTATTAATAAGCAATTTTTTTTTGTTTCAATTAAATTGTATCTATTAATGATTATAAAAATTACAAGTTTCCTAAAAGTTTACTCAAATTATATTATTCTGTAATATTTTTGAATTTTTATTTATATTCGAATTGAGAATTATTTATTTTTCTAATAAGTAAATATGTCTTACAAAATTTTATAACATCGCTAATTAATATCTTCTATCAAATGATTGGTTTTAGAATGATAGCTTTACTGGCCGTTAACTAACGGTCATTTAGGAATCGCTTCATTATCTAAGATACTTTTCATATTTAATCCATACCAAACTTGATCAAATATTTTTAATTTGCATCATATTCTTATAATTTATCAACGCTTTTTAATATCGTCGTTTTATTTTTTCCTTCCTGTTATAGGAAATATTGCATTTCTTGATAAAAAATGTGTCTGATGTTTTCAATAAAATGCTTCAAGTAGTTTCTTGTAAGCGAAATAATTTGAATATGTGAGAAACTCCTAGAAAACTCATTTTTGAATTGAGACACATTTCATTAATAATTTAAAAAATTTACTTTCGGGTAGTTATTTTATCACACCAGGAGCGGATACCATAAATACAATTTAAGTATTGAATTGTTTCGATAATTTACTAACCTTCTCCAACGTGTTACATAAAATTGAACCAGTTCTTCTAAAAACCTGAAAAAAAACATTTTCCATGTTTTTTCTAATTTTTTATTCAATATTGATCTCAAATTTTTTCCATTAATTTACTAGACATATTAAGATTCAAATTAATGACGAAAAAACTTAAAGGAATGAAAAGTTTCCCATAGCCTAGATAGGAAGCCTAATTTCTACCATAATCGAGAAAAACGTCAAAAGTTTTACAGCAACACTACAACATGAACGGATTCTTACTTAACATTCATATTTCAATTTTTTTTTTTTTTTTTTTTTTTTCTTATTTAAAGTAAACGAGATTCAGTAATTGTTCAACAATCGACATTTAACTAAGTTCGACATTATAATGCATGTTTGAATGAAGTTAAATCGATTTCTAATTAATAAATAGTTCAATAGATTAAAACATTAAAATCTCCGTGAAAAGCTGTATACTATATGCTACAAAAAAGTTAATTATATTTCAATAAAATTTCTTAAAAGGTAATTTTATTAATCCATCATTTTGTTTTTACCAGGGAACGAGTTTTAAATACAACTCGCTTGAGATTAGAAGAAATCAACATTCAAGGACTTCAACCTTCAACCAAATACCAATTCCGAGTCGTAGCTTACAATGAACACGGCCCTGGGATTAGTTCAGAAGAAATCACAGTTGAGACTCAGAGTGAAGGTAAAATTATTTGTTTCAGTATTTAATCTGTTTCATGTGTTACGCTCTTCCTTCATTATCTAATACCACTGTCATTTTTCCTTCTAATTGAATAGTCATAACAAAAAAAAAAAAAGACTCCAGTTGTGAAGATACGCAAGAGCAAGACAAAATACTTTAAAAATCACTAAAGATTAGATAAGCGCGCCCTCTCTTGAATCCCATTTAACTCGTCAGTTCTAGGTTATGATCAACTAATAAAGTTTTAGCTTAGCCATTCTCTCGTTCGGATTCCAACATTTCTCACAAACAGTAGCTTTTTTCTTAAAATTTAGAAAAGAAGAAATATTTCAATCCCAAAGATTAATTACGATAATCTAATTAACGAATAACTATCAGCGTACCGTTATCCTCTATTCCCCCTCTATTTTTCTTTCAATTATATTTCATATATATATATATATATATATATATATATATATATATATATATATATATATATATATATATATCACTAACTCTAAATCAATTCACTGCACTTCTTATCTGCATCTAATTTACCTAATCACGTTTTTCAAGCTGCCTCTCGACTTGGCAGCTTGCATCCAGGCTAGAGTGATAAAGCTTCCTGATGATCTCCTGCGGTATTTCTTGCCAAATTTTCTCCAATTCTCGGGCTAGGTTTTCCACATGCTCTGGTAGATGCAGTCGCTTCCCATCATATTCCAGACATGCGCGATTGGAGAGAGATCTGGTTAGCCAAGGAAGTGTTTGACAAGCTGTAAGACAGTTCATAGCAACACATGCGTATATGGTCTGGCATTATCTTGCTGAAAAATAAGAATGTCGTTGACGTACCTCTGTGCTGTAAGTGTGCGACGACCAAAGGGGGCTGGCTATCAAGGTAAATGGCACCCCAGACCATTACTCCTGGTTGAGGGGCGTGCAATAGTGAAAGCAGGATCGGCACGCCTCCCTGGGCGTCTCCAGACACGTCTTCGATGATCGTCAGGACACAGTTGGAAGCAGGATTCGTCGCTAAACACTATACGTCTCCAGTCAGCATCATTCCAACCTGATCGAGCCAATTTCCACTGTAATCTGGCTCGACAGTGTGCAGGCGTGAGTGGCAGGTGGGGTAGTGGTCGGTACGAGTGTAGATTTCGCACTTTTAGCCGCCCTTCATGGTGAACACTCGTGTGCGGGTCGCACGTCTGATAGTTGATAACGATAAATCAGGCGCTGTGACAGCTGATCTGACAATCACTCTGTCCTCAATCTGCTGTGGCCCTGTGTCGACTGCTACCCTCATGACACTGAAATCTGCCATTGTCCACCTATTCTTGCCAGCATCTTCTAATCGCCGCATTGCTTCGACCCATATGATGAGCGATTCTCCGATTTGCTCAACCTGCCTCTTTCAATCCAATGATACGACCTCTTTCAAACTCTGACAGTTGCTGGTAATGAGCTCGAATCTACGGCGAGGTATTTTTTCAGTCGTTGAAAGGTACCCTAAATCGCAATGCAACAGAAAATTTGACCATCAGATTGAGAATCTCTTCTTATATACACCTGCAAAGTGCACAGTTCCGGTTCGCTGTAGCTCCCGCTATTCATTCATTCGACACCAAATTTTAATCATTTGCATGTTTGGTCCAAATGTCTTTGCTTACGTAATTTCATTACAATCGGGTGCGTCGTTTTTATATGTTTATATATATAGAGAGAGAGAGATCATTAGCATATTTTCCTGATATGTACTCCAAATTTCCATATAGCTTGAACACAGAAAAAAAAATGGCTGGAGCATTTTAAATGTGAAATCTTCCCTAAAAGATAAAATCCGAGACAATTGAATTATAAGACATTGTGAAACATTAAAAAAGTATTTTCTAAAATAAATAAAAACAGATGTAATGAGTTGACTAGCTTCTTAATATGAAAGCCGGAGCTAATCTTTAAATGTAAGCTACTACTATTAGCAAGGCTAACATGAAGATAATATTTGTCTTTGTTAAAGTGCTATACAGTAATTATCACCGCTTTATCCGTGTTTTTGTGATAATTTTTGTTTGAATTCACCGCAGAAACGCGTTGTGATAAAAGCGTTTTTTAAAAAGAAAACCTGATCTAATATTTTTAATGAAGGCTGCGTAACATGTTTAATGGAACCTTGAGCAATTATTTTTCTGCAATGGAAAGGAAACTTATATTCTAACTCTTTAATGCTGGGGTATTCAGAGAAACTTAAGTCAAATAGCCGATTCCGAGGTACGATCCAAGAATCTTCAAGTTTCAAAACTGTGATCCATAAATTGTATTCGCCTATTCAAAAATATAATAATAATATAAATTTATTCGTAATAAAAGAAGTATTTTACAATTTCGAGCCAATATGCTGCCCCTAAAATTTGCCGCACTGGACAGGGGTCCGGTTTGTTTGACCTCAGGTCCGCTCCTAATAGGATACTGGCCCAAGTGCCGTCTTCAAAACTATCTTCATTGCCAATAACCCTCGTATTGCATTTAAGGGTGATGTTAATAAACAATTGAAATATTGTAACCATCTAAGAAGACCGGTAACGTATCTACAGATGCTTAAATTATTTTTCGAAAATCGCCTTTTTAGGGAACCTTTGTCAATATCAAAGATACGCCCAATTTGAAATCATGACTTGGAAGTACACTTGAGAATTGTTGGTATACATTCCTCACTACATTAGTGTAAGAACCTTCGTAATATTTCTTTAAGATATATCACTGAAATGTGTCTAGTTCGATTAGATGTTCTTTTTCGAAATACTCTCTTTTTATTCTTTGTGTGTATGCTTTGCAGCTACTTTTACATCAGTCTCTTAATAATTTTTCTGTCCTCTTATTCACGTTGCTAGTATTCGTTCTTTTAGCACTTTAAATATTGTAAAAATTTTCTGTTTTCTAGTAATTGTACAATTTCTTAAGTTTATTACGTGATGGTATTTCCTTGAACTTGTCATTTTTATCTTTTCTTGTGAAATATTTTGCTTCAGTTATTATTATTTTTCTTTTTGTAGTTCATGTACCTAGTGCTCCGAAGAATCTGAAAGCGGTTGCGCTTTCTCCCGTTTCGATTCATGTGTCTTGGGATCTACCTGAAAGTTCTGCCCATGAACCTATACAAAAATATAAACTTTTTTACATGGAAGAAGGTGAGTAGCAGGTTTTCTTAATGTAATGTATATAATAAATAGTCAGTATTTTTTTGTGAATTTGAAATACTACCTCAACGTAGTTTTCTTCCAAAGTAAGTATTTATCATTCATTAAAAATTATAAACAATATTAAAGATAGCTAAATATATTAATATATATTAAAATAAGTCTGACAATTTTAGATTGTATATACAGTTTTTTCATCTTGAAAAGTCCGGTTTGTTGGGGACTGTTGATAAGTCAGGCCCTTAATATGCAAACATTTTATACATACACCCACATACAACAAAAAGCAGAAACATTATAATATCTTAACTTTTACCACAAAGGAATATTTTATGTAACAATTTACTACAAACGAATATTCTTACATAAAAATACTTTAACTTCTAAATCAAATAATCATGTGATTGTTTTATTTCTACATCAATACAGAACAACCCTAAAAGAATATTAGTATTGAAATATAGATTAAATATAATAGATTTTTACGCAAATTTCGTTTTCTCCAAAATATAATAGTACAAAGAATACCATCCCCCCTCCTCCTCCCGAAAGATATGGTATAAATAATAGTTCAAACTGTTCATATTTTTCATCAACTGTTTTCTCTCAAATACTTGAATGAAATTGAAGACATAGAATTTTATTTTATAAATCACTGCTATGATATCCTTTCATGTACTTTCATATACTACTATTATAGTAAGTTTAATGCTGAGTTCCATGAAAACTAGCTGAAAAATTCTTGAATTTCTTAATTCTTACTATGTAATTATTGAAGAAATTTTTGACCTTAAATTTTTTGATGTTATATAAATTGGAAGGAACTGAAGTAATTTCATTTCGCTGAACTTTTTTGTGGTACTTTGCATTCTGACCTTTTCTAAACAATGACTCGTCGACAAATATTTTTATCCTTAATTAAAAATCACATGACATAGTAAGTTAACCGAAATTATCAAAAATTTTACTAATTTTATAAAAACGTCACTTTTTTAATTTAGTATCTTTTTAAACGTGTTTGATCTAATTTATTTTATAATTAATATAATATTTTAGTTTTTAATTAAAATTAATTTTATTCAACTCATCCAATTAGGTACTTCTGAAGAAAGAGAAGTATCCACGGCTGAAACAAGCCACACTTTAAGAGGACTTAGAAAATTCACGGATTACAATTTCTGGGTTGTAGCTTTCAACGCCAATGGTCAAGGTTTAAATTCAGAAGAAATCACGGTGAAAACATTATCCGATCGTAAGTATTCTAATAATTCTTTTCTTTTAAATAATGAATATTTTCTTGAAAATAAATTCTTAATTTAAATGTGTTTTTAACAGTTCCGAGCGATACACCACAAAATGTTACCATAGAAGCATCAAGCTCCAGTGTAAGTAAATTATTGATATTTTGTATTCTAATGTATGTTCTCTAATATTTTTAAATCCAGAACTTTAATTTGGGTTAAAATAATTGTCTAACGTGCTTACATAATTAGTCTAAATAACATTTTATTATGATCACTCCAATGTGTATGTATAATTTTAATCTTTAAAGGCTCATAGTTCAGAAAATTTATGAATTCCTCTTCAAAATTTTTGCAAATTGAAAATTCATTGTATACTTATTTTAAGCTTAAACGTTTTCCTTTTCTTGGAGAGTATGTATTGCTTCTAATATGAAGATTTAAATAATGTATTTTACTGTAATGTAGAGGATAATTTGTTCATTTTTATCTTTTGTTTTCTTCATTTCTTTTCATTTCATTTTTTTTATCTTCAGTATTAAGCATTTTATTTCTTATCGATATAATTAACGCAATTTTCATGTTAACGATTGAATGAACCTTAATTGAATTTTAAACTCGTGTCCTACAGTTGATGGGATTGACAGTATTGGTGTGTCTTGTTCAACAATCGTCAAACTTTATAGACATAAATTTCAAATCTGTTCCTTAACAATAATTTTTTTAAAAAAAATTATTTGGAAACCATAGGCATATTTTTAAATTAAAGAAAATGTACAAAAAAAAGATAGTATCGTAAATTACAATAATAATTACATATTTAATGATAAAACTCTGAATGATTCTAACTTTGATATGTAAAATTCGAGCTTTCATATCAATATAAAGCATATTATGCCTAGTTTGTAAAGAGACGTTTTTAATTACATGAATCCAAATTTGCATCAATAATTTCGCTACTGGATTTACGTTTTGATTCCCCCTCGGTTAGAAAACTTTAAATATTTCTTACATAATTATATATGTCCACAGATATTCTGTCAATAAATTTTTTTTAACTTTTAATTCACACCATTATAGGGGTACAAATCATGTAAAGTTTTATAAATAAAACTATAGTTTCATGTATTTATTTTCATTTTTACTTAAGAGCCACAGTTTTTGCAACTTGGTCTGTTTATTTCTTAAAATATTTTTAAGGCATTGATTGCCTGGTTGGCAGACTCGGTGTTGTCAGTTTTGTGCTAAATAATAGCGTATGGTCCTAAATATCACTCATTTAAAGGGCTTGGCCTAAGGAGACAATGTTTTATAAATAACTACATGATCAAAGTGAACCGTTCACGAGATACGGGAAAACAAAAATAGGAATGAAGAGATGAAGTGTCATTATAAATAATTGCTATAATGATTAACAGTGAAGTTAACAGTTACATGAATTAATTTGTAGACATTGGTATATAGCAGAACGAGGAACTATAAAAAATACGGTGAAGTAGAAAATGTAATATGGTGTTGTACAGAAGAAATGCTTAAAGACAAATAAATGCAGGGACATATAAATGTAAGGAAATACTAAATTTATCATATGTGGAATGAAATGTTTACAAACAGAAATAGTATTAATTGTAATGATGCATTTTGATTTAAAAAAGTGCTAGAAACACAAATGTTTCCATCACCTAACACACACCATAAATAGTATTGGTCCACAATTAGAACAAGTATTTGACCCTCTTTCATCCCATGGGACAAGGTGAGGATTGTTAATAATGATGGTCTAAGTATGACAACTACGTTCTAAAATTAAGAATCTATATACATGAAAAAAAAAATGTGTCGTCACTTTTTTATTTCTTTTTTGTCTTCAATTTATTCTTTTTTAAATTTATTTACACATCAATTCACGAAACAAATAGCTCTGTATCTCGTGAAGGTTCACTTTAGACGATATAGCGTTGACATATTTGCTCATTAGATTAGGGCCTTTCAAACGATATCACCTTTATTCAAAATCCACGCGGGACACTCAGAATCATTCCCTAGCAAGATCTATTCCACGGAAGATGATAGAATGAAATAATGACGGCCGGAAAATATTTAATTTAACGCAGCTTTATACGGAATTGCTTTTACGTAGCTCGATGCTTAAATGAAAAGAATTAGATATAGCATAGATGTCGCTTTCCTCGTCTTATTTCGATGAAACCAGTATACATCACCTATACCTGATTATGTAACTCAAATGTAAAGTTAATTAATCTGAAATCAAAACTAAACCATAAGGCTCACGCCTGAATATCATCTTCATTAAGGCCTTCCTCGCCTAATGTCAAAGAGCTTAATCGAGATTTCGAACTCCATCCCAGGCAGAAAATTGTTCCAATTTTCGTTTAAATTTGCGACGTTGTAACACATACAACCTTTAGTAATCTTCAATTTTAGGAACATTCAAAAAATGCGCCGTTTTTTACGTTAATACGCAAAGTTTAAATGCCATTTAGAATTGCTTTATAGGAGAAAAATGTGAATCACATTTTACACCAGAAAAAAAAGAAATTGATTTGAATGAGTGTGTGTGTGTGTGTGTGTGTGTGTGTGTGTGTGTGTGTGTGTGTGTGTGTGTGTGTGTGTGTGGTATAAAAAATATACCTATTTCTAAAGATATGAAGTCAGAATAAAAATTAATCGTTCGATGTTTTTATAGCAAAAGTTTTCCAATTTCGGTCTTTATACTCAATTAAAGATTAGCATTGCTTTATATAATCTTATAGGTATGAACCTTCAAAGTTTCCTATGAAAGAATCTATTATCAAAAAATTATCTTTTACTTTAAATAGACTTGGTATCTAATTAATTTCAAAACGTTTGTTGAAACTTGTGGTTTGTATAGTAAACACTAAAGGTTATAGTTATGCTTATATGAATTTACATCTCCTAGACTAATATTTAATAGCATTGAATTTAAATGAATTGTACTGTTATCTCTGTATTATGTTCTATTTTGTAATCACATAAAGTTAAAGTACGATAGCTTTTAAAATTGCTTATTTGCTTCTTTTGAACTGTGATGAACAAGTTCCAGACCGTGATATATGATGGAGCCCTCCGCCAAAAAGAACCAAACAAGGTCATAATGGGCTATATAAATTGATAAAACTGAAAGGATCGTCGTGGTGATACTGACTTGGAAAGAGGAGACTTATGCAACAGGTGAGACAATGAAGTTAATATGCTATCTTATATCATCTCCTTCTGTTTTCTTCATAGTTTTGTATGGTTTTGAAATTTTGATTTTTTATATATTTTGAGTACCATTCTACCATGCAAACAAGACATTTATTACAAAGATAATTATGAAATTTCAACAGATCTGCATTAATTGTAAAATATTTTTTCTGTATATATTTTAAAGTAGAGCCTTCAATAAAGATATTCGGCATTATTTGAAAATGGAAGTATCCAGCTGATTTGAGAAGGATACATACAAATGATCCTGATGTTCGTATTAAGATTAATTATATCATGGGATTTAGCGGTTTTTTTTTTTTTTTTCTTTTATATGTTTCTGATGTTTAAATCGTTATGTTGGAATTATTTTAAAACAGCTGTTTCTTTAAAGATCTTTGACATTTTTTTATTTCAACAGACCAGGATGGTCCCGGTTGGTTCAGTGGTTTGCCTCTGCCCTGCATGTTCATTTCGCGCCCTGAGGTCACAAAGATCTGCCTAGTTGTGGTTATGTGTACAATCTTGTGAGGTCCCTAGTTCTCATGGTGGGAAAGTTTGAGGAAGCAGTTCAGCTCATGGGTTGTCCTCTCACTTGATCGAGGTTCAGAATTAAGTATTGTCGTCAATAGCCCTCTGTTTGCTTCTCAGCAACAAATACAATATCATCATCCATAACCAAAGTTTAAAACCATATCATATGATTTTTGGGAGGGAGGGGATGGTGTTTCAGTTTTAATCCTCGAAACTAATTTAAGTCAAAGATCAAAGAAGTTTATTTTCGTCATCATTCTACCCGATTTTGAATCTCTAGTCTCATTTTAAACAGATTATAAAGGTAGTTTTTTAACCAACTGTACAAAAAAGATGATACCATAGTCACGTCAAAAATGTCTTTGCTTTATATACTGACCCTGTTTGAGATCCACATTCATGGTACGATACATTCTTGTAATTCTCTTTCTTGTGTGGATTCAGGAATTTGTCTTGAATGTGACTGTCTTGTCGCTCGCATTTTCGTCCAGTGTTTATTCTCAGCGGTGTTCTTCATGCTAGCACCAGCACATGTGATTAGAGGTAGTAACCTTGTTTTTTTGTCATTGTGTCGTTACTTGTGTGTGTGTGTTTAGTCATCAATACGAGAATATTCATCAGTACATGTACCA
>BMAW01060662.1:0-71415 GCA_019974015.1 Nephila pilipes | reverse complement strand
TTAATAAGTATAGATTACGTATGAATTAATTACGTAGATTACATATTGAGTAACGCAACAGATTGATTTGCTATTTTCATATAATGAAATGCAGTGCACGCCTTGTATTTTATTACTTATGTTGCAATTATTAAAAAAATAATTTAACTAACTCTATTACACCTCAACTTATTATTACTCCTCGACTCGTAATATATGTGATTTACGACCACAAAATGGGTCGGGTGAAGTAGTAGGTGGCTGATATGTTTTACAAAAAAAGATTCACTTTGTATAATTAACGTATCACCAGAGAAGCACAAAATTTTTTTTTAAGTATATATATTAAGAATATTTCATGTATTATTTACTGTTTTTACATTATGCAAATTCTAGTTGCATTTATAATTTGCAATATGATTATTTGAATGTTTAATATGCATTTTTCTCTTAATGTATAATCATCGCAGGTTTAATTTTTGTATTTTATGAACAATTTTTTCGACCCGTATGAGGGAAAATATGAATTCTACTTACAACCTTTAAGTTGGAATGGAACTCGATCGCTAGTTGAAGAGTCGCCGCTCTTTTATCTGGCTACATTACATTTGATTAAAATTAAATAGCTCTAAACCATCTGAGGACAATTAACGACGAGCTTCATTCATATGACGACGGTGACACTTTAGCTTTAATACCTCTTTTTTTCCCCCTTAACTACTTTACAACGTTAGGGCTTTGAACCCTCTTTGTATGTAACAGGGAGCACCCCATTATTCTTCCGCTCAACTGGACTCTGATCGATTGGGACCCGAGTTCCGACTTGAATGTTGTCAGCCACGAAACTCACTGCCTTTTAAGCCTTGAGGTAATTGTATCCCATGTTACAAACAACAAAATTTTTAATTAATATAAAATGTGCTACTTTACGAATGTATAAGTACTGCGATACCATATGGAACATCATCCTTTTATTTATTAAATATCTTCCATTTATGACTTAAGTCATTATGCTGGACTTCGGGGCGCTGCGGTAGCCTAGTGGTTATGGTCGCAGACTAGCGACTGGCGTTGCATCTGTCGAGTCGTGGGATGGAGGCCTGGTGCCACTAAAGACCCACCGTGTAGCAGGGGTGATGCATGATAAATCTTGTCGAGGTCCCATGTCAATCAAAATTATGAGTTCCGTCGACAATAATCCTAGTGTTTGCTTATCAGTGTGGTGTTATTAAACAATCATAATCACATGCTGAACGCTGGAATTCAATCGAGAAAATGTCACCAGTGTTTGAAATTTGATTATACTTTATCTGCAGAGGCCTCCTGTTTATTCATACAATCATGTCCCCTTTCAGGCCCAACACGCAATACGAGTTCAGCGTGAAGGTGGTGAAAGGCTCAAGGGAAAGCACTTGGAGCATGAGTGTGATCAACAGCACACACGAAGCTGCGCCCGCTTCCCCTCCGAGAGATCTCACCGTAATACAGTCGGAAGACGACACCTCTTCCGTCACTCTCTCGTGGCAGCCACCTAAGCAGCCCAATGGCCAAATTACAGGTAAGTGACTCGCGTACCCCGCTTGTGTTTTGTCTGTTACTCATAACAGTAGCATGCATCACACTCGAGAGATTAATAATTAAAGCAAATACATCATACCCTAGGGATATGGTTGGATTGTAGTGCGTGCATAATTATGAAGCAAAAAAAAAAAAAAAAAAAAATACGTGTGAATCGGGCTTAAAAGAATAAAAGTTTAAATAAAAGATACGTGAAAATTGTTGCTATAATCCATTATTACTGGATTAATTTTTGTAATCTTTCATGGTATAAAATTTTCCGAAATAGCTCTCGAAATGTAGAGAAGGATTCCCAGAACATTTGAACTATATGTTGAATTTGCGTCCTGAAATGATTTTTGTATTGGAACATGCTCCACCTGTCATGACGACTGAACATTTGAGATTAAGTATTTTTGACTCAAATTACGAAAAACATGTAATAATAATAAAAAATTCTTTTTTAAAGTTCGTAATTCTTGTTTGGAGTACAATTCTCGCATTAAAAACTCATAGTTTCTGAAATATCTTCTAATGCTTCAAAATTGTTATTACTTTTTGTCTGCGCGCTTTTAGTGTCTTTTTTACAACGTTTTTCTGAATTTCACTTGGTGTGTGTGTGTGTGTCATCAAATTTTCGATCGTTAATTTAACCAACTTCCCATCAAGCTAGAGCTTTGAAATTTTGGGAATCGTTCGTACTCGCCTAACAATGCAATATTTAGACGTTTGCGACAAGTTTTAACTAATATTTCAATAATTTTCTCTAATAAACTTTGTCACCATATAAAAACGTTGTCTTTAAAAACGTTGGTTTTTATATCGAATTATTTTTTTGAAGAAGAAGAAGAAGAAGAAGTAATAAGAAACCATTAATTTTATAAATTCTTTACTTATGTGTTTAGGTTACGTGATTTTCTACACCACTGACAACACCCAGAGGGAGCGAGACTGGGTTGTAGAAGGTGTAATTGGGGACAAGTTATCCACAGCTTTGAGAAATCTGGTTTCCGACACTATTTATTATTTTAAAATTCAAGCCAGAAATACAAAAGGATATGGGCCATTATCATCTGAAGTGGTATATAAAACACTACCAGGTATGTATACAATAGCTCACAGAAAAAGAAATTTTTTGATCGGTGTTCATTCTAAGACATATATGTTCTCTCTCGTAGAGATGAGTATTGAAATTTTATTCATCATTTCTAGGTCTGGCTAATAACTTTTTGTATATCATCATTGCTGCCGTTTCCGGTGGCATAGTGGTCATCATTCTCATAATTATTGTTTCTGTCGCTTGCAGACGCAGGCATAATGCATACTTAGCTCCAGTACAAAAGAACAGGTATGATGTTAAAATTCATGTTCATATTAATATATTTAGAAGCTGCAGTTTTATTAAACAAAAGAAAACTATTTTGCTTGATTTCAAATTCCGTTGAATATAGGACAGTTAATGCACTTTTTTAAAATCATATTTTAGTTTCGACAAATAACATATCTTGAAGAATAATATTTATAAATGAGTCTGAATAACAAAATGTCATTAACGTAAATGGATACCATGCATTATGCAATGAAATAAACATCGCGAAACATTTTGGCCAATATTGCTGCAAGTACCATTAATTATAAAATAGCATTACCTGTTTAATTAAAAGAAATATATTAAAACTTTAAAATTTTGCAGTCCTTTAAAACATAAACTCGGATGAACTAAACTTATCAGAAAGTTAATACCTTGCAAAGCGAAAGCAACACTTTTTTGCATTGTCTTATCATTTTTATGAAATTAAATAAATACTAATAGAGAGGTCGCTAATATTTTTATTAATTTTTTTTATCTCTTTTAAGTCGCACATTTCACACAATAACAGTAACTTGTATTCCTTCGCAGTCTAGTTGTACTGTTATGTCGTTAAATTATGTACAATGTCTTTTAATTTTTGGCAACAAAAAATAAATCGCAGTTTACATGGATATTCTTATATTGAGTATAAGATTTCAATATTAATCCATTCTCACGTAAATTATATTCTTTCTGAAGGTATATTTCATTTCTAAAGTATGCATTATATTTTTTACTGTAAGAAAGCTGAGATTCTAAATGTAAAAAGTTTTCGTACTGTAAAAAAATTATAATAGTGAAGAGTTCCTTATATCGATTACTAATTACAAAATAAATTTCATCTCTGTTAAATTTATTTTGAACAAAAATTGTAAAATATTTTCGAACTTGTCATTGTCATCAATCTTTATTCAAGAAAAATATTTCAAGTGACACTTATTTAATTACAATTTATTATTTACATACTTACAATTTATTACACTTATTTAATTACAATTAATTATTATTACAATTTATCTTAAATATCAGAAGTACTCTTCTATAATAATCGGAGAAAAATTTAAAATTACAAAGTACCAAAAAAAATTTAACTCTTGAAAAAAATTCATTTGAAACAAATGGTGATATCCTGTGAGTACGAGAGTATTTTGGTTGTTATAGAGATCTGATTTTTCATTAGGTATGGGGGACCCAAAACTACAAGCAGAGAACTGAAACCTCCCGATTTGTGGATTCATCATGATCAAATGGAATTAAAGGAAAAAGTTCGTCAGGGAGAGCATCCGGGATTGTCCAGGAGTCCTCACGAAACAGATGTTATGATTGATGTAATGGAGAAAAAGAAAGGATCCTATATTGGTATTCAAACAGGAATTTTTTAATTGCATCGTACAATGTTAATACATTCTGATTAACAATTCTAAAAGATTGAGCATGTATTATTAATTTAACTTCCATTTTATTTCCTGTACATGATAGTATTTGTAGATTTTTGTTTCAAAGAATTTTTGAGAAATACACATATATTTTACAGGAACATTTACAATGCAGTAGATCATACATTTATTCGTAAGACATCTCTATATATTTAAATTATTAAAAATAATTACACTCGAACTTTAGGCAAGATACTGTTATAATATTATATCTCTGAGTATATCTATTTAGTATTATTTAATTTCTATGAAAACCAGCCAGGTTTTGAAATTATGCATTAATAAAATTGATTTATTTAATATGAAATTTTTTCGCATACAAAATTAATCATAGCTCATTTCATACAAAATTAATTATAACTCCTTCTAACTTGATATGCTTAAATTACATTTTGATTCTGTAACTAGTTCATTACTTTAATTGGTGAGATAAAATATAAGTGAATAAAAAGATTTATGAAATATATAAATAATATTAAACAACTTTAATATTTATTTAATACATATATTTTGCCAATTTTTGCTTTTATTTCTTAATTTGTCAAACAAATTACAAGAGATTTCCTTTTTTTTTCTTTTTTCTTTTTTTTTTCCCGTTTCCCTTATTAACAGTTCTTTTGTTTATGATTTTTCCTGTACCTTATTTTTTTGTAATCCTTTAATTTTGTTTTTATTACATTGTGTTTTCAATTATGCACGTGTAGATGATATGGCGTCATTAGATGGTGTATCCGATTCTAGTCAGTCCAGAGTAAAATCATTTTTAATACCTCCAGAAAATTTCAGTCTTCCCCCTCCTCCTCCCAGTAAGTAAATCTATCATTTGTTGTACAGCAATACATATTAATTACTTGCTATATTGCCTTACAACTGTTATATATTATATTTTTGTTTACAATAACACTTAATTGGATATTTCTTATTTTACCGAGTTAGAAGCATTGAAAATTATTTGAAATCCACTGGAACGTAATTGATAAAACTATCCTTGCGTATTGATACGTGACCCTCTCTGACATGATAAATATTTAATTAATTAATGACTTCTTAAGCTAAATTAAATAAAAAGGTATGTTATCATATAGTTTTGAAAGAGAGAGTATGCGATTATTAAGGTAAAATATTATTATTTAAATAAAGCAAGACTAACAATTCGTGCGATTAAGTTTATTTAAACAGGTGGACTTAAAGATTGTATAATACTGAATTGACATACTTTAGGGATCAGGTACGAGATGCCACTTTGAAAAACCGACACGTTTTCTTTCAGTCGTAAGAGTTAAGCGTTAAATTAATTCGTAATGAAAGGTGAGTATATAAGTTGTGTAAATGTGGTTATGTCGCCGATGAGAGATGCTAAGTGTGTCATCCATTTGTGCGAGTGTATTTGTTTCGCATGCCCGTCTATCTGTGAGAGTTCGTGTCAAACTTGACGATTATTTCATTTTATATGAGATGCCGGGAGTGGTGAAAGATCTCCAGAAATAAAGATTAAGTGCTCTTTTTCCTTCTGTATGAACTGACGACTATTCACGGAAAGTATACAACGAATTGACAAGGGTCTTTCATAAGTGAAATCAAGACTGATATTTTTACGAGGACTGTACATGATTGACAGTCGTTACATCATGATCGTGGGGGAACCATATATCAATATGAATCCATTTTAGCCTTTCATTACATTTTCGTGTGAGACCTCAAACATATTTTTTGCGTTCTGAGCAATATTTTAGATATTGTCTTTTACGTGCCGAAAAACTTACATTAAAATGTCTTAATAAATAAATAAAAAAAAAAACTTGGTAAAATGTTTTAAAAAATTAAACTATAAAAATTAATTTTGCTATAAAATCTCATAAATAAGCATTTATCTATAAGTTAAAAACTTCTAAGAAAGGGATCATATTCAAAATGAAAAGCAATATTGTTTTTTGAAATAGTTACTTAAAAAATCTTGAAAATACAAATTTAAGATGAGATTGTTTTCGAGCTAACTTAATCCTTTTAAATTAGGAAGGGAGTATGTTTCCAGAAAAAAAAGTAGAAAGGGCTTATTCTGGAAATGGAGGGAATTGTTTGGATCTTTCAATATTTATTTATAATTGAGGAATTTTCCTAAATGCCTTTGTTATGAAAATAAGCTGATTTTTTTTAAAAAAAAAAAAATGTGATAGATTGGTATAAATGCTGTATCTTTTTTTCTCTTTCTGCTCCGATTAACAATTTCTTTCCTTATAGCCTTATCAGCCACGACTCCAGTACCAAACGGTGGGCTGGAGTCCCCATACGAAATGGGATCCAGCGGATTGGCTCGACCCATCTACCCACGGACACAGTACAACATTCCTCATGCTCATGTCACAATAGATGCTGCTCATCCTGGTAAGCCATTGATAATTTTCCTTCAATACCCTCTTTTTTAGAAGTAAGCTAAAATTATTTAAATACAATCATGTATCATGATGATTAAATTTAATATCGAAAATGATTGAATCTGAAAGTTCGAATCTAATATTTTTGTAAACAATTTTCATATTATTCTACGTCCCAAAAATTACCAGATTATTATGTTTCTCGGAGAAAGTGTTAAAAAAGATTATTGGACACTGATTATCAATTAAATGAATATTCCAAAATTCAGCTGATTTTTTTTAAAAAATAGTAATGAATAAAATAAAAAAGAATTATTATTTTTAATATAGAAAAGTGTCATGATTTTAATATTTCTATGTTTGTATTGAAGATGCTTTACATTTCAATGGTTAAACCATTCGTTCTTTCTATCTCCATTCGTTTTTATAGAGAGTAATGGTGAAACTATGGATCCATCAATCTCTCTCTCGCGCGATTATGATTACTACCCAATCTATTCTAGTAAAGTTGGATAGGTACTGAGCACGTAATGAGAAAGCGTATGGAATTGCAATTAGTTTCAGTATCGCGCGATCCTCATTATTCTGTCTTTGATATTTAATAGGATAAAGTCCTTCACTTTCTTTATTGTTGCAGCTACTTCCGTGTGTTCCAATTTTTAGATCGTCTGTGACGGACATGTAGCCAGTTTGAAAATTCATTTTCCATCTCATAATAGTATCTTATGCCAGTCTATCATTTTCATAAACAACCATTATTTCAATGTAGATTTGCCGACCATTGTAACATTTCAAATGAAGAAACTTAATTACACTTCGAGACTTTATTTTCTTCATACTGCGAGTTACTTCAATCTACAGCTTTCTGAAACAAAACAAATCAACATTAATAGCTGTAATTTACAAAATTAGTAACTAAGGATCAAATAATATGCAGAATAAATTTTATCCGGATATCTCGGTTATTTTTAGTAATAACTAAAACTTAACGATCCCCCTCGTAATAGACTCTTGTTTGTAAATATTGCATAGTCATGAAGGAATCATGTAAATGAGTAGATATCTACAGAAAATGAAAATTGGAGAATTCTATTCAAATAATTATAATTTCAGAGTCACTAATCATGTGTAAGTTGAGCAGTGCCCTGTGAGCTGCTAATTTAGGCATATAAATAGAGAGCTGTACTGGAGAGTTAAAAATTGTCTATGTTTAGTCTGCCAGTGGTAAAATCTTCATGAAAAGTCACAATGCCTCTACGTTGTCACAATAAACCATTTGAGTAAGTTGTAGAAGTTTAACGGGGTGACCAATGATCGGTTTTCGATCTTTTTTTTTTTTTTTTTTTCTTATCGTGCAATAGGACCTCGTATGGAGCACAATGCTCCGACAATGATATGAATGTGAAAACCGTGCGCTCAAGAGAACCGGGCGATTCAGAAATCCGACAATGGACAAAGAAAGTTACGTCACCATGGAGTGATGAACATTCATTAGGGAGACCGTAATGGACCATACAGCGTCATCTGGGCATTTGGCAAAACTTTTAAGAATTGCTACAGGTGTTTCATTGTTGAGACAGTTCGTCGCCGTCTGTTGCACCATGTACGAACTGCCTGTTAGTTCCTTGTGTATGATTCCCTACACGTAAAATCATCTACGTCTACGATCCCCTATGATTTTACGTGTGGGCTCATCGATACAGACGCTGGAGTGCCAAATTGCAACAAGTTGTTTTTTCTCATAATTCCTGTTTTAATTTTTTTTTTTTTTTTTTTTTTTTTTTTGACGAGGAAGAGGAGTACAGTGTTGGCCGCGTCTACGTTAGACGCTATACCGGCGAATGAATGTGTACGAAGTGCCTTAATCAATGTCAGACTGTATGAACGCCAAGCGTGATAGTCTAGGGAACTTTTGGGTATCATGGACGATGTCAGCTGCTAAGAATTGTGGGCAATATCAACAGCAGCCAGTGCATCTGAGATATTTTGAAATCTGAAGTCCTGCCCTTCTTTCAACTCGTTCCTGGAGTTATATTTCAACAAAAGAGACAATGTGTTCTTCTATATATTAATAGGAATGTTACAGCCTTCTTTTAAACATGACAGATATAGTTCTGCCATGCCTGAATACGCACAGGCATGCCACCTAATAAATATATTTGGGATTTCCTCTTTTCACGTCTTACTCACACGCCCAATTCATAACTCTTACAAATTAACTTAAGATTCGTATAGAAGCACTTTACCAAGTACTGATTTTAAGCATGTATATATATATATATATATATATATATATATATATATATATAGTTATATATATACAGATATATATATAATATTTACATACAGATAGATTGATAGATATACATACAGATATATGTTATATATATATATATATATATATATATATATACAGATATATATACATACAGGTAGATAGATAGATATACATACAGATATTATATATATATATATTGCTTTGTAAATTTAATAGCTTATTTGTATTTATACATTTCGTTTGCGATATAAATTTCATTCGTGTTGTTTCAATTTTTATACATACGAGTATAATAGAGTGTACATTAATGCCCTTATTGGGCTGTCATTTTTATTATATGTATTTATCGGAATTAAAGAATTTTGTTATCAACATTCACGGTTGTAAGATTTTTAAGAATACAATATACAAATTGAAAAACGGCTGAACAAAGTTTTTGAATATCAAAATATCAATGTTATTACACTGTATAAATCGTAGACTTCAAATTAAACAGTTCCACTCCCTGGAAGTTCAATAGTTTACAAGGACAGTAAAAACTCCAGGCACATTTAGGAAGTATTGAAATGAGAATAAGAAGCTCTGAGAGGGATCAATCTCAATGAGTTACAAAAGTTTAGAAAAATCAGCTGATATTCATTTCTTGAAAGAGACGTAATATTGAGTCATGTTTAAGCAATAAGCAGAGATGCCTACTTTACAATGGTTTAATCAATTAATTATTCAGTTATCCTATTTTCAGTAGCAATTCAAATATTTCCGGGTTGATTTTATAAAATAGAATAAAGATTTCTTCTGAATAATTTCTGCAATAGTATTATATTTTGTTCTCCTTAGTACATTTTGAATAACGATAATTAATTTTTTCACTGTATATTTTAATTCGAAAAATAAGTAATGTCAATTCCATAAAATCATGCGAAAACTTTAAATAGTATTATATACTTACGAAGGTTTTAACACACTCGTGATTTATTAAATCACCACGGCATAAGGATACGTTTATTTTTATCGTTATAAAACACATATCATTTATATGATGTATAATAAGTATGTAGAAGTTAGTGGGATGCGTGCTACTTACATCTGGCTGTGAAAATAGGGCAATTATTTAATAAATTTGGAAATTTATCCTTTAAAAAATTGTGTGGTGTGAACGTATTAATTACTAATTACTGAAATAGAGCCTATACTAGCTTTTAAAATTCAAATTACAGATAACATACTCATAATTATGACTCTCCAGCTTATAAATATTTCATATTCATACTCTTGATGAAATTAAATATCAATAGTTTATTTGATTCCTTTAAGCAAACAGTGAAAAATGTTCGTGAATTTGTTTATTCCCTTCAATTCTTAGTGTGCTCTGTAGATTAGCTCAGCTCAGTGCATTTGTCCATAAATTATTTCACCAATGTGTTACCTAACGAAACGTTTTCTCAGGTTCATCGTCATCTACACTTACCTCCCCGTCATCTCGCACTCACCATCCGTACGATCAAGTGACTTCTCCCACTCTACACATCACTTTGGGTGGTGCCTCTGTGCTCGGCACGGGACAGCACGCGACGTACACGAGCAACCCCAACGCGTCGACGGCCGAATGCACATCTGTTTCGGGCACCCTCAGCAAAAGACCACCCAACCACTCCCTGAAATCTTTCAGTGTACCAGCACCTCCCTGTCAGAGTGCACCCACGACTCCACAACCACGGCACATAGGTGAGTTCTGGTAGATTCTACAACTATTTTTTAATGCTCTATATAAATAAATATTTTTACCTAGGTGATAATTATGTTTCGTGTATGTGTGTGATCTGTAAGAATAATTGCATACAACACATACAGGATTGTTCTAATGGGAATGCATGCATTTCGGCGAACTCGCCAAAAAATTAATGAAATGGTGTAAAATATGAACCTTTCAGTGGTGATGACTACTGAAATAATGTTTGTAATAAAAGTTCTCTCAGAAGTGGGCTTGGTTTTTTTATGTTTTAAAATCGTCATAGTGCAGAGTATCGATTGTGAAATTATTTGAATCCAACCACTGATGTTTCTGAATATAGTGTATTAGTCTTATTGCAATAAACGTAAACTTAGATAACTCTGATTCTTTTTAAATACTTTGCGTACGCGGCAATTTGAAGAACGTAGAGTCTTATATATTATATGTCTTTTCACTATTGTTATAAAAACTTCTGCCAAGACACGTAATTCCGAGGAATAGATTTTGTAAGAGATAGTCAAATACTAATATTGTTTGCGATTTCGTTTTTGATATCTCAATTATTCTAATTAATTAATTAAATAAGCTGGCCATATTTTACTCTTCTGATTTTAACAAATGCGACTTCTTTTAAGGGAAAAATTTAAAAAATAAAGTGTATCACACACAGTCCTCTACAAAAATTGGCTTAAAAAATAGCGGGTGAGCGCTAAGTAATAGCATTTGGACCAGATTTATTGAGAAAAACAATTAAAGAGTTTTATATTCAGAATTTTTATGTCATTTCTTAGAAGAGATACTATTTTAAAAATATGTTCCTATGAATATTTAAAGTAAACAATTTTTCATTCAAATTGTCTGAATTTTTCACATTTTCAATACACTGCCTTTATACTGTAATTAGACATAGGCGCTATAATCAGAGATCAATCATGTTACTTTTAAAAAGGCCCTTCTCGATTATCTTTATAGGTATATATTTTATGCCATGTATTACTGTACAACAAAACCTATGGAGGATTTACCAATCAAAAGGTCAATGCTAATGTGGCTAACTGCTTTATAGGCAAATATAAGGATGATCTCGTTTTTGTTTTTGTGGCAATGTGAACATAATTGAAGGAGGGATACCATTTTTTTAAACCTTTCGCATCCAAAAATATTTAAAAAAAAAAAAAAAACCGAAAAATAATATACTAATGAAATCAACCACAATTTAAAATATATTGTTACTGATTAGACAGATACAAGTAGTATATTTAAAAAAAAAACAAGCAGGCGTATTCAAATGTTTAGTTATAGTTGGCCGCGGTAGCCTAGCGGTCATGTCCAGAGTTTGAGTTCTGATGCCACTCATGACCCGTGGTGTAGCGGGGCTAATGTACGTTAAATCTGTCGAAGCTTCAATTCCTCCCTAAGGCGTGGTGTTGAAGTTTGGAGGAGGTACCAGCTTAGGTGTTGTCCTCGTCATTTGATCGAGACTAAATTACAAGATCTGTCGCCAAAAGCCTACATATTGCTTTCGAGTGTGACATTTATAAATAATCAGTCATCAAGCTTTGATGCCATTTGTTGTGCATTTTAGAAATATACTATCTGTAGATAACGAGTGAGGAAAATAACTCCACAAGACACAAATTAATTCGAGAGATTCTTTGAGTCCGTTTTCAATGTTTTAAATTTAACTATTCATTAATAAAATATTCGACTCATGTGAATAGTAATAAAGTAGAGTGTTGTGATTAATACATAATTTTTTAGAATAAGATCATATCTCGTAGATTAAGTACATTTCAAACATATAAACAGACAATAATAAATGCGTTCCATATATCCCCAAAGCACAATCATGTCTGCCAGGAAATCAAATCTTTTCCATTGAAATCATTATCAGTACTGTACTAAATATGAACATATGATATTGCCATTGCGAGTCAAGATTGTTAACTCAAAATAATTTGGAAATGTTAAATACGGTAGTTAGAACCAAAATTCAATTTCGTCTGACCGTTAGGTTTTATGACGCTATATCTGGCTAAGTCTCGCCAAATCATCTGTATGGCATAGACTGTATTGAAAATGCATACTAATATGATTCTCTGATGTTGTAGTGAAACCACAACAAGTCGCCAGCCCACAGAAGAAACTATTGACGGGCAGCGGGCCATCCCCAGCCACTCCTTCATCTCAGCAATCGACACTCAAGTCATCTCGGCCTTCTACCATGCCCAGGCAACAGGAGGGAGGCAGTGAAAGGGAGGACCTGCCTGTAGGTACTTGAATCTATTGCTTCTTTTCCATTTCCTCACTTGCTAACACAGCTGCACAAGATGTGGTGAAAACGTTTTTTCAAATATAGGATTTAAGGAGTCGTTTTAAAGCTGTCCTCACGTAATGTTAAAGTATAGGACCCGATATTGGAGCACTTTTTCCGATGAAAAAAAAGCCATCGGAAATTATTTTTATATTTTGGCTTCGCTATCCTGGGAACAATATATATTTTATAATACCACTCATTTCTATCCGAATCAATCCCTTTTTCTTTTGGTGTACAATGGGTTCCATGCTTCGTCTCCTTTACTGTAATGCTAAATAATCTGTAAATTTTAGGTATTCACGTGCAAAATAGCTCATTTTTGGAATGTTAAAAAAGATCAAACTGAAAACTGTTTTCCCTGATAAAAAAATATTCTTACATTAATGTCACATTCTAACCTCGTTAACATATGTAGAGCAGCATATTTTTAATAAATTACCCAGTACCAATTGAATAAATTAATTTCCCCCCTGGATACAATATATTCCATACTTCGTCATACGCATTTCTAAAGTAGAACATTTAAAATCTATTTTTAAATAAATGGAAGCCATTGCAATTTCTAAATGTTTTTTTTTTTATTATTATTATTTTGAGGGACAAAATGTAATAAAGTGTCTCATAACCGTACGAATTTATATTAGTGTGCGTGTTGTGACATATTTTTCTACCCAAAAATGTATTATGAATTTTGCGTCCTATGCTTTAACATTAAGTTAAAAATATATTATCACAAATGCATTAATTAATTTTTTAGATGAGAGAGCGTAGATTTATTAACTTAAAACCTACTACGACACGAATCATACAATGATATTAGAATTTATATATTGATGGTTCAAACTAATTAGATATCTGATCTCGGTTTAGTAGACGAACAAATGGAAACATTTATGATGCTTTTTTTCATATTTCAATAATCATTAAAGGTTTTATGTTCGGTGAGAAAACACGCTACATTACCCATACATACAGAACTGAAGAGGAGGGGGGGGGACTCGAAACATAAAATGCTTCACTACACTTTCGGCTCAACAGCTTTTTCTTTCTAATTAGATGAGAAATAGCAACAAATCTAAAGCTATGCAATTATTATTGACAACAATCCTCGTAATTTTATATCATGTTCGGATGACAAGAGTAATACCTGAGTTTTTATTTCACTCTCCAAAATGTTCATATTATGACACTTGAACATATTTAGGTCTCTCTGCGTTTTATATGCATTATGCTCAAGAGAACCGAGCTCACCCGAAAGGTTCATAGCTACAAACTGTCCCCTTCCTTCCGCTGGAGACAATCACCCCTGCACTCAGCATTTACTGGCAAAAGAATTTTTTTTACAATAAAGGATAAGATGTAACAGTACATGTGTTAATATGCTGAAGCTTTTGTTATTTCATATGATAGGTGAATTAAAGTAAGGGTTTATGACGCAATGGTCAAATGTGAGTATGCCGCTCCAATCCATGTGACGAAAGAGAGAGTCGATGCTTACCTTAAGAACTTTATGATTTGTGCGCTACCTTAAAAAGATAAACCCCTGATAGATATTTCATGTGAAGAACTCTTTGAAGGTTACCATATGTTTTTATTTTTAAAAAAGATATTCTACAAAAGGACAGGAAATGCTACAAATTAAGAATATCAAAATTAAAACTATTATGCGTTAGGTACGAGTATAGAGATTTAAAGGAGTTATTTGTGGAAACATAAACCGCTAATTTAACAACAATTATAAATCATGAACCATAAAAATAATAATCCATTTATTAAAAAAATTATTTATCAAATTTATATATTAGATTTTCACCTGAAATTTAAAGCAATTCTTAAATATAATTTTCAAGAGTATATTATTCTAAAAAATTAAAATAAAGAAGAATGAAATGCTACTACCTCAATAAGAGTCCTGAAAAGTAAAAATGTGGCAGTAACTTTCTAAAAGTGTTACGCATATCGTATTCTAAATGAAGCCATGTATAAATATTTTTTTCCTTCTCTTCTTGTAATAAAATGCCCTTCAGAACTTTTCCCCACATCTTGTGAGTAATTTACTTTTTTCTGTCCTAGCTAGTGTATACCATTTATATTCTTCTCAACCTTTGCATATTGCTAATTTAATTTACTTTTCTTGTTTTTATTACTTGTGATCTATAATACTGGGGGTTAATATTACTTTTATATATATATATATATATATATATACTCTGAAAGTTAAATCTATCATATACTGTTGAATTCCTCATACTCGTCGTTTCCTTGCTGAACAACGTTGATTTTTTTTTTCTTGTATTTTGTGAAATTTTGCTGGAATATTTCGTTTATGATTCCAAGTGGAATTTCTATATTTTATTTAGATATATATTAAGATTTTTTGGTGAACAATACTTATAATTGTTAACATAGTGTAATTTTCTTCCATTACTATGTTAAAAAAAATGTATTAATGTAGCAATAAATTTTTTCACTTCTGTGTAACATCCCCTTAAAATACGTGACACGAATTGAATCAAGTTTTTACTACTGTAAATAATGAAAATGCGTTCCTTTTTGTATTAGTAACTTGAAATTGATATTTATCAATCCATCCTATAAAATTGATGAATAAATTTTACATATTGTGTTTAATAAAAATAGAGTTAAAAAATTTTGTGATCCCTTTCATTGCAACAATGTATAAAGTAGTTATATTTCTGTATAAAAAAAATTAAATCAATTTTGCTACATTTTCTTCTATTCGTATATATTTTTTAGTCATTTAAAACGTCATTTTCTTGGATCCAGAGTGGATCTCGTATTTTCCAAATCATTTTTTAAGCCTTGTTTTTTAAACAATAGAAAATAAAAGGTATAATATTCAGAATTCCATATTGTTCCTGAATTAAGTGCAGTTTGTTTTATATATACTCATATACATGAAGTTATAGTTTGATAATGAAATCAGTATAATCTGAGATATATTAATTTAATCTTCTACAAGGTTTTAAGTCCTCATATGCTATTTATAGTCATCAGAATAGCTCTTAATTAATTCTCTTGTCTTCTCTTTGTCTCACCTGTGGCTGTGCTCAGAGATAAGTCAAAAATTAATGGTGAGTAACTCCTACCATTTCTTAATTCAAATTATCTATTATGGAATCTGTACTCAAGCCAAATTTATTTAGTGACGAATCTTCATTAAATAGCGCTGCATAACATTTTTCAACTCATTTTGCTTACAATCTATACAAAATAAGAACAACATTATCTCCTGATTTTTTTTCCACTTAGCTACTTTGGAATTCATTTGACAGAAATAAATTTTATTTTTGTTCTTAAATTAAATATGAATATTGTTGTATTTCTTTTCCAAATTTGGTTCTTGCGCCTTAAACTGTAACAGTCTCTCAACAACAATAAGGGATTCTGGTGTAAGTAATGCTAAATTTGTATATTTTAATATTTTTCTTTCTGAATTTTCGAAGTTAATTTTAATTTTTTAAAAAATTTTAACAAATACGTTTATTAATAGTGAAATAAAATTTTGTCTATGTTGCTCAATTACTACTTCAAGCAAATTAAAAGCTAAAATCATCGGGAGACTTTTAGTTTTTACATAAGCCTCATGAATAAAAAATTTGCAAACTAAATTCCGCACAACTATGCATGTTCTTTTACGGGAAAAGAGTTCGAATAATTTCTCCATTACACACATAACATCAATTTTCATTGGGAGAGCTTATAGTTTTATTTTACTCTAGTTTCAGTTTTGAAGAAGTATTTGGGCCTCGTTTATATCATAGGCGTTATTTTATATGGACACCTTTTTTTCCTTCTTACTTGCAACTCACTCTACTTGTATGTATTTAAATTTGGGTGAAGCTCTAACAGCGCCACATGTCGTGACGACTAAACTACGCATTTTAAGATGAGATATACTCAAGACAACGAGAAATATTTGTCAATGTCCAACCAAACAAATCTCGTATTGTATGATCAGCATTCTAAAGCTTTTGCAAAATATTTATTACTGAACAAAATCATTTTATTTTTATTTTCAGCCTTCATACAGTACTGAAGACTTGAGTGTCGAAATGGCTAATCTCGAAGGACTCATGAAAGATCTGAATGCCATAACAGCATCTGAGTTTGAATGCTAAAAACTCGAAATTTATGATGACAAAGGTGTATCATCATTACTTGTGCTTTTTTTATAGCAATGACAAGTGCAGTGTTGCTGCATTACTACCTGTACCTGTGATTACTATAATGTTATTTACCTTTTATTCAAAAAAAAAAAAAATCATTATTTTGATTGTTCATCTTCAGAAAAGTTGTATTCATATGGAAACGAAAAATCATTCTTTGTAATGCCAAAACTAAAGTATTTAATTTTAAAGAAAGCTGTTTGTGTTGTACAAATTTATTTATATAGTGTAGCTATGTATAAAGCTCCATGCAAAGTATTTGCTATCTTCAATGCTGTTTCCATTTGATGATGTATGTTGTGATTCATTATTTGTATTATTAAGTAAAGAATGATTACATTTTGTATTTTTTATAAAATACCAAACGCGATGTTTATTTCAATATTAAACAATAATTTTTGAAATTGTGTGAAAATTGCTATTATGGTTAGTGTAATTAATTACGGTTTTTTTTTTTTTTTTTTTAATTTTAAAATTTTTGTTAGCCATCAATTATAAAGGTATTCCTAACTTAAATTTTTTAACTTCATGTTTAATTAGATGAGCAAAAACTGGGTAAAAATAATGGAAAAAGTTTCAAATGTAATATAAAACGGTTTTTATTCATAAAGGTTATGTGTAGAAATGATTCAATTTTTTCTACCCCTTTTTTATGTAATTTCAAGTTTTTAAAGAAAACTGGGCTCATTTTGTTTAGGTAAGTATGTAAATACTGTAACATATCTGGATTTCTGAAAAGGCATGCTTCAACGAATGCTCCATTTGTAAAAATAAATCAATTTCATTCTTCTTGACATATTTATATACAATTAAGTATAATGTACAGTCAACTGCCCAACATAAAAATTAAGGGCTTCTGTGTCTTGTCTTTCTGTACTGCAAATGAGAGTAATCCTCTTTTTATACAAAATGAATTCAACATTTGTACTATGTCACAGAAGAAAAGTGAAGGTCGCTTTCATGAATTTCTTAATAAAGGATTTTGAAATCTTTTGTCGTTCTTGATTTATTTTTCAAACATCATAATATTCTGGATGCAAAGTGTCAATTTATCTGATGTAACTCCAAGATCACCTTTTTGAATATAGTTTTGAAATATTGCGGAATGATGTTGCGTATTGTTATATAATTAACAATATACACATCAACATGAAAATTAAGACATTGTATTATCGTAAAATCAGTTGGTCAAAATCTGTATAAAAATATCGAAATCCTTTCGAAGTCCAATTTAATAAAAGATCCTTAGTAGGATCTTTTATTAAATTAAAACCTAAGAGAATTTGACTTAATCAACCCCTTCAGAGTAGTGTAGAAATTTGAATACTGGATCATGTATTGAAATTAAAACCTGTAAGAGTCTCTTTTTTCAATTATTGATTTCTTGCATTAGACGTACATGGGATTACTATTGTTTATTAACGTCGCACTGAGAAGCAACAAAATGATGTGGCGACTGCTGATCACTAGCCTACTGCTGTTCTACCACCGTGAGGACGAAACACCGTTGTTTTCACCGTTCACCAGAAAACACCGTTGTTTTCTGACAAGGCAACCATATGCAAACGAAGTGAATTGTAGTCCTTCTGCTACTAGCTCTATTTAAGGTAGCACTGAAAGCTATGCTATCGAAGAAAATGAGAGATGAACTAACTACATTCTAGGTTCACCGTACCCTCTTCTCTCTCTCTTTGTCCATCCGTCCTTCATTTTGAATCCTTTTATAAATGATTTTGAATAAATTATCATTATTGTGGCATGAGTCTGTTCAATCCTATCTAAAGTGATATTCCTTGCTTTCTGATCTGGAGTTAGACATTGTTTGCGACTTATAATGTAACAAGGGCTATTGGCAAATCGTAATTTTCCACCTCTGTCAAGTGATGCGAACGACACCAGAACTGGCAGCGTCCTCTTTGAACTTCCACACCAAGCCATCGGGAAGAGTTGGAACTTCGACAAATTTTACGTGCATCAGCCTCGGTACATGGCGGGTCTTCAGTGACATCAGGTCTCGATGAAAACAACGCATCCGTGAGCATGACCGGGCTACCGCAGCCTCTATATATTATATAAGATGATGAATATAGGATGTATTGCTAAAGCCAATAAAAGTTAAATGAAACCAAAATGGTTACACAGTGTAGCAACAAATAGCCTAATATTATAAATAGTTATTTAAAAGAAACCGAAAAAAAAAATTATCGATACCGTGCGAAATAAAGCACGCATATTCAGTCTTGGATTTGAATAACAGGATTGACATGCAACACCATTTTATGCTAAAAAAAATTACTTTATGTAAGAAAATTATTTTAACTGCAAATGATCCAAATTATATTGAGTTTTTGAAATGTGTGTACCAATAAACGGTTTTCCAAGTATAAAAGATTTGGTTGCCCGATTTTGTTGTAGATTTTTTTTTTTTTTTCGTTTGTTTGTTTTGTATTGTTCACAACATAGATTGTGAATAAATGTTTTCTATCATGATCAAAAGATCGGTCAAAAGCCTAAAATACCAAATTTTGTTAGCAACTTCAAGATCTAATAAATCTTGATAGAACTAATCTTAATATAGTTGAATTTAGTAAAAAATACAAATTGAAAAATCACATTAATAAAGTACTGTCTATTTAATAATTACTTAGGCTCAAAATTTTCAAGCCATTCATTTTTATTTTATACCTAGCTTAACTGACTGAACTTTCAAAATGTTTAGTGACAAAAAATTCTGGCTTTGTGCTTTTGTTTTATTTGTTATATTATTTTTTACACCTTCACTACTCAGACCGGAAGATGCACAGAAATGCAATAACATCAATTTTGCGATTGAAAAACTCCGATTAACAAATAAATCAATTTGTGAAGTAGAAGCTAAAATTCAGCTCATTCCACAATTCCCATTTTGTTACGGACCAGATGATCTAAGAGTAGCGAAAGAAGAACTGAATAGATGGATTGCAGAAAGGAGCGAGAACCTAGGTGAGTTGAACCTTTGTTTACCTTGCCCAATCACTGAATGTTTACATAACTCTTTCAATTTGGAACTAAAATCTCACCTAGCTTGAATCAAAACAAAAAAACGTCAACATGACGCAACCAATGATAATAATTTCCAAATCCCATTGAAAACTGCTAAGCAGTCAAAAATAACCAAAAATAATAATACTATTACTGAAACAGTAAATAAATTTAATACATTAAGAATAAATAACCAAGTAGACGTTGCGGAGGCTCTTTCCCCACCCCAGGATAAAATCCAACCCGTCATGCTTAGATTAACGGCTGATTATAACTTAATCCTGCAAAATATTCAAAAAATAGCACCACTTTCCATCAATAAACTCTCAGGAAACTATATAAAAATTTTACCGGACTCAAGTGATGAACATCGTGAGATCACAAAATACCTCAAAGAAAAGAATGCAGAATATTACATCACACAACCTCAAAATATGAGGCCCCAAAAAGTTGTAATTAAGGGACTTCCTTCTACAACGGACATAGAAGATATAAAAGACTCACTTACAGAGCAAGGAATTACTGTTGAAAAAGTAGCCCAACTAAAACGTTATAAAACTAAACAACCACTACCCATTTACTTAATTGAGATCAGGAAAAAAGAAAATACTAGAGATATTTTTACAATCAAGCAAGTAATGTACATGCAAATAGTGGTGGAAGAATTTAAAAGAAAGCCAGGTGCAACACAATGTTACAACTGTAACTACTTTCACCACTCATCAACCAATTGTCAAATGAAAACTAGATGCCTAAAATGTGGTGAAAGCCATAGCACCCCTAACTGCTCAATTAAAACCAAGCAAGATAATCCAAGATGCAACAATTTTGGCCACGTTGCCTCTTGGGAAGGATGCCCCTCTTTTCCCAAAATAGGGAAGGGGAAATCAACCATAAATACCCTCAATAGAAATAGAACTATAATTTCTAGAGAAACTAGACCTGATCTTTCATATGCTCAAGCACTTAACCCACTTTCTCAACCTCCAAAATTAATCCAGATGGAGCCACTCAACGGGGAAACGGCCGAAGCAACACCAATAATACCACTTACTGAAAATAGAAAAACCAAAAATATAAATAATCCTGAAATAAACCAAACTCAAACTGGTTTCACTATGTTTGATGCTATACAAGAATTAAAAAGTTTCTTCCAACTATACCCAGGTCTTGTGCAAGCTTGTGAAAAAATGAGTAAAACACAAGACAAAAATGATAAACTAAATATCTTCTTACAGGGTATATGTACCCAAATCTAAATAACTTTTTATGTCTAGTCTACTTGGTTTAAATATTATAACATGGAACGCAGAAAGCGTAAGATCCCGTATGGTTGAACTACGGGATTTTATAGATAAGCACTCCCCCGATTTAATCCTGCTACAAGAAACACGACTGAGACCAACCCAAACATTAAAAATTGCAAACTATACAACATACAGAAACGACAGATTAACACCAGATAACAGAAATCATACACATGGCGGCACTGCAATTCTGATCAAAAATACTCTCCCGCACTACCGTATCCCAACCCCACAATTAATTGCATCAGAAGCCACAATCATAGTATTAAAACATCCCAAACACGGCAACATAACTATCACCTCTATTTATTTCCCACCCATAAATAACCGAACTAGTAAATTACCTACTGATTTAGAAGCCATACTTAATTTAGGAACACCAAATTTTATTTGCGATGACTTTAATGCAAAACACACTAAATGGGGATGTCATTACAACCACCCAAGAGGTATAAAACTACTAAATTTTTCCAACGCAAATGACTTAGAAATCCATGCCCCTCCCACTCCAACGCGTTTTGGCCAATCAACTCAAACTACTCAAGACTTCATGATAACGAAAGACTGCTATTGGCAGACACGCCTCACCTCCCTCCCCGAACTTTCTTCCGACCATAACCCAGTTCATATTTACATCGACATGAGCATGAGCCACCTTCATATTGCTAACAAAAATACATACACAAATTGGTGTATCTACAGTCAAACACTAAGAAATAAAAATTTCTCCCTCCCAAACATCACTAATAAAGATGATCTAGAAAAGCATGCCGCAAACATCACAGATAACATCATTCACTCATACAACACAACATCATCATCTAGGAATAGCAAACACACGAAATACATCAGCAAGGAAATCCGTAACTTACTCAGATACAGAAACAGAGCCAGAAAAAACTGGCAATTTACGAAAAACCCTGCTGATAAAACACATCTTAATAAAGTTAATAAATTAATCAGAACAAAAATAAAAGAAGAAAAACATAAAAACTGGACATCAACACTTTCTTCTCTAGACCTAGACGAGGGCTCCCTCTGGGGAGCAACAAAAGAGTTAAGAAAGAAATCTTCTAATATTTCAGCCCTAACAGGCCCTACAAGTATCGCTCTAAGAGACAAAGATAAATCCAAAATCCTCGCAGACTCCCTTCAAAAACAATTTCAACCAAATAACATCCACACACCAGATCATGACAAAACAATAACACATATCGTTCACGGATTTTTTAATAACGAAAATAATTTTAACCAAATCCCACCGATTGACCCCTGCCACCCATCAGAAATCATAACTTATATCAAGAATCTCAAAATAAATAAATCCCCAAGTCATGATGGGATTACAAATAAAATGATCAAGAATCTTCCCCTCCCCACTATTTTTCAAATCACCAACTTAATTAACTGTATGCTAAAAATCGGTCACTTCCCAAAACAATGGAAAACAGCATCCGTCATTCCAATTCTTAAACCAGGAAAAGACCCTACAAGTCCCGAAAGTTATCGCCCAATCTCTCTACTCCCCATTCTGGGAAAATTATCAGAAAAAATTATTTTAGATAGACTAAACAATCATCTGTATACAAACAATATCATTATTCCGGAGCAGCACGGCTTTATGCCACAGCTCTCCACTACTCACCAACTAATGAGAGTTAAAAAATATATTAAATCAGAATTTGAAAGCAGCGAAAAAATTGGAGCTGTTTTCCTGGATATCCAAAAAGCCTTCGACCGAGTTTGGCATACAGGATTAATATACAAATTAATTAAATATAATACCCCACCTCAATTAATTATCTTAATTAATTTCTACCTTAATAATAGAGATTTCATTGTAAAAATTAATCATACATACTCTACAAAAAGAAAAATAATTACAGGAATCCCACAAGGATCGCATCTTGGGCCAGCCCTCTTCCAAAGTTTCGTGAACGATATCCCAAAACACAACACGATTCTCTGCATGTACGCAGATGACACAGCGATACTTGCTAAACACAAAACCCCCAAAATTCTAGCTCACCATATCAACAGACACTTAACAAATTTAGAAGACTGGTTTTCCAAATGGAAAATTGCCATTAATGTTTCAAAAACAGAAGCCGTCTTCTTAACCAAATCATACGCAACATTAAAACCAAATATTTTTATTCAAAACAAACAAATTCCCTGGTCTCACTCAGCTAAATATATCGGTGTCATATTAGACAACAAACTCACTTTTAAAGACCACATCACACACATTCATGAAAAATTCCGGCTCGCCGCGAGAAATTTTATCCCCTTATTATGTCGGAATTCAACTTTTATCTATAAAATACAAGTTGCTTATCTATACGCAATTTCTGCGACCCATCCTGACGTATGCATGTCCAATCTGGAATGACGCTGCCCAAATCCATCATAATAAAATTGAAATCCTTCAAAACATGACAATTAGAAAAATAGCAAAAGCTAGATGGTATATGAGAAATACTGATATCAGAACCTCCCTTAATATTAAAACACTCCAAGAATACTCCACTTTCATAACTGATAAATTTAATAGCATCTTTCTTATTAACCCAAACCCTTCGATCCAAGAAACCAAAAACTATAAACGGATTTACACTAATACCAGAACGCGAATTACTTTTGTTAATCCTACCCCGTCTTAACACCATGAAACTACCAACCAATAGGAAACCCTCCTACTCGCACTGAACCTAGCAAACTCCCCTCTTGCGATCAAGTCAACATACCCACCCACCCACCCCTAGCAGCTCCTTCCTGATTGGACAGCAACTTACTCCCTCCACTCATACTCCCCTCTTCACTAAGACTTCAATTTTCAAGCTGATTTTTTCTCATGTTAATAGTTCCAATTTCAATTTTTTCTCTTTACATTCATTTATAATATTAATATTTAAACTTTAATTTAATAATGGGCAAGTAAACATTAATCATGGTTCAACTCAGATTGGAGATTAAGGCCCATAAAGGGCTAGGTACTCCTCATAATATATTCACTACGAACCACCACAACTCACTTTGATAAATGTTCTCTAGATCAGGTCCTCTCTATATGATGTCTGCAAGATTTTTCCTCTCATAGAACATGATGCCACTAATTCATCTGTGTAAACTCTTGGGTAATCACCTCTCGATTGGCTAGAAATGTCTTTAAATCTCTGGGTGTCTTTTCCATCCACCTAACGAAACAAAGAAACCCCATAATTCCAATTTACTCGACATTTTAATTGTTAATATTCTTACACTTTGTATTAAAATATCAATTCACTTTTTAGTGGCGTTTTTATGTCCGTGATCAAAAGAAATATTGGTAATATTTCCATTAGCGTTTAATTGAGCTAATTTGTAATTCTGCTTTAATTCTCTCTAATTTAAGTCGTTCTAGCTCAATTTGACAATCCTGATCGGATATTTTAATTTTTCTTCTCTAACACTTGACCCATCGTTTTCTACGAATTCATTCTCATTTTTAAACACATCACTCTCCTCTCTTTCTCTCTCTCACAATTAAACATCTTTAATCAACCCTTTTAGAATCTTCTAGTACTGCAATCTTCTAGAATTTCCTCAACGATGAGTCTTCACTCTTACTTTTCTTTAATTTTGCTTTACCCGACATTTTCAACTTACAAAATAAAAATACACTGATTCAAGAAAACAATATTAACACACAAATAAAATTTACTTTAAACTCGACGAAAACGAAATTAACTCAACCCGAGAAATTATTTAATAAAGACTTAAGAGGACAAGATTGATGTTACCTTCGAACTGGGTCTGTTTCACGCCAGATCAGGAACCCATTGCTCGAATGATCTTCGCTCACTCGATTATCCAGTAATCTTTAGATATCACAAAAAAAAAAAAAAAAAAAGGATTGTATAGCTGATTGCTCAGCCTGATGAGGATCCTGGTTTTGGACCCTAGCGATAGTTCAATTTACTTTCAGAATTAATTCTAATTAATCACAATACCAAAAAAAAAAAAATGACTATCGACTATTCTTATTATATTTTATCTCTTCTCTGAGATATGCTCTCACACACCTTGTTCGCAACGCAACATTTTACCCACCCTGACGCTCTCGATGTCACATGGTTACACCTGCGCCAGCAACAGCGGCACCCTCTTCCAATTGTGGCCAGGTATTGCATTTAACAACTTCCTTAAAAAGTTTTTTAAATGATTCGCGATATGTTGCTGTAGTTCCTAATACTTCCAATGACTACGAACTACCGTATATTTCTGCAGCTAAGAAAATAGTTGAATCACAAAACAGGTCTCCAAAATATGGGATCGTCTTTTAGGACAGATACAAAAAAAATTAGATTAAAATTTATATGAATTAAAATCGTTATAAAATAAAATAAATCACTCACCAATGTATTTAAAATACTGCAAAATTCTCACATTCATCATCCAAAGCTGAGGTGGTCGAACTGTAACGCAGGGGCCAAATGTGGGATATTGAATAATCACAAATGAACCTTCAGTCAGATCTGAGTGAGCCGTTGTGGAATTGAGTTTTGAAGAAGAGTTTTTACGAAAGCGTTTTGTGTTATTTTTTATTTTGTGTGATACAATGTTCGTGACTGTGATTTATTTTTTCAATGTTTTTTTTTGGAATTGTGTACTTTTCTATGTCTTTTTAATTTCATTTTATCCATTACAGTGCAAATAAATGGACTATTATCCACTACAGTACAAGGAACAATTGAAAGTCATTTTCATGTGTGTGATTTTGCTAGAGAAAAACGAATTCTCGCCTTTATAAACATATTCTCATAGAGTAAACAAAGCCAATAACATAATACAGATATCTAGTAACATGCAAATAGAACTGATTGATTTAAAAAAAAAATCATTTATAAAATTAAATTTGATGAGCTTTTACCAAATCAAAATGCTTCAGACGTAATTAATTTTTGCATTCATTACCTCGTGTAAAATTACCGAGCTAAGAAATTTTTCCAAAAAAATTATTTAAGTCGCTTTGGAATGACTTACAAATTTGAACTTTTCATCAATGAAATCGATTAAAAACAAAACAAGGTCACGAATAACTGATTCAAATTGGAAGAATTCTTTGCGAAAGTGATAGTAAGCGTGCATTTAATGAACAGTGGGAAATGAATTATTATTTATAGATCCGAGTTCCGAAAAGAATACGAGACTAAAAAAAGTAAGAAATGAGTGGATTACAAAGTATATTTGCCAGTTGTGAAGACAAAACAATGACAGAAGTGTCATATTAAATTGCTTTAGTAATTACCAAAAAAAACATTTTTCTGACAGAGAAGAAATTGTTAAGCCTAGTCTCCAAATATTTGCACGCTATCCTGATAGTAAATATATTGAAAGCGCAGACGCAAACTTGCTATATCAAGGCAGAAAGTTATGAGATGGATCGAGGAACTCTCTCAAGATATATGTCCCAGCAATTAAAACTGTCCATTCTTGTACTTTCTTTCCTCTACCTCTGCATGTATCAACGGATATATAGGGTGTAACACTGTTAAACATTTTGTAAAGGAATTGATAATAATTTTAATGTCTTTGAAGAATGAGTGAGGGAAAGCGAATTTTAATGGCACAAGAGCCAGATGTGGCTATCCTGCGCCAAACAAGATGTAACTGTGGTCTAGACATTTGAAAAGAAAATGGGGAAAACATAAAAAGTTTGTCATGAAAATGGAGAAAGGAGGAGGAAAGTAGAGAGGGTCGAAAATGGAGAAGGATTGTTAAGGTATCCTGGGGGTGCGTCACCCGTATTTACCAAGAGTGAGTGGTTTTATTAATGTCGTCCCAGAAGCAGCACGAGGTCTATTGGCAATGGACCTCGTAATTTTGATCCTCGGTGAAGCGACGAGGACGACATCTTAGCTGGCATCCCGCTCTCCTGACTTCCCCACCACGCCAACGGGAGGACTTAAGAGCCACGACGGATTCAACGTGCATCAACCCCAACTGCACGGCGAGTCTTCAGTGGCATTAAGGCTCGAGCCCACGACTCGACAAAAACCGCCAGCCGCGATCATACCCACTACACTATAGAGGCAGACGGAATAAAAGTGCCGGCCGCGACCATGACCACTGGCTACCGCGTATTTACAAAAGACAGTAAACACAACGAGAAAGAAAAAGATCACTAGAGGGTCTCGGAGTCATAATGTCCGTACCTACCAAAAGACAAGCCCCTGAGGTCCTTTGATATAATCTCCAGGGGCTGGATAACCCCCCTCCCCCAGACACTGGTTACCTATTTTAGTCATCTCTTACAGCATGCATGAGCTACAGTGGGAATATTCTTTCACACCCGAGTGAATGTCTTTGAAGAACTTGTCAGTTTGGAGTCATTCGATAACACATCGATCAATAACTCCCGAGTCTAAAATTGGAAACAACATTTTTTTTGCAAAATTTTTTTTTATTCATCAACATAACACCTTTTGTTAATCACCTTTTAGGGTGATACAATCGTTCCAACGCTTTTTCAAATCTTTTTTTTTTTTTCCTCCAAAAAAAAAAACAAATTTTTTTTTTTCTTTTCGCAAGAAATCTTTTTTTGTTGCGAGTAAATAGCGATAAACAGCTTTCTGAATCATCGACTCGTTGCTGTTTTTGTTCCATCGAAAGCAATCGCGGCACCCACTTGGAAAAAACCTTTTTCACTTCACTTCAAAAAACCTTTTTCCTGGTCCGATCGACTTAAAATTTTGACACGTTTCAAGCAAAGGTTAGTACTCTAGAAAGACCTGGTTACTGGTTTACTACGAGCGCCATCTCTGGGTTAGTCTCGGGAGTTATTGATCGATGTGTTAATTCAACAAGATCAGAAACATTTGAAAAAGTAAAATCATGTCTAGAAAATCTAAAAGTAGATTGTAGCAAACTGATCAGTGTACGCACTGACGGAACACCATCAATGATAGGTAAAGTTGATGGCACCATAACTTTGCTCTTGAAATTTTTTTAAATCGTCCAATACTGAAATATGATTGTATTATACACCAAGAGGCAATGTGTGCCAAAACTTTAAATATGCAACATGTTATGTTACAGATTGTGAAATGTATGAATGAAATCAGAGCAAGAGCATTAAACATATAATCCGGAGTTGTGGAATTAGAATATGGTTATCTTAATCATCATTGTGAAGTGTGCTGCCATTCTAGAGGTCAGGTTCCGAGTAGATTTTGAAAATTGAAAAATACTGTTTCTAATTTTTTAGAACACGAAGATAAACTACCTGATGAAAAGGCTATTGAAAGAAGTAACAGCCTTTTCATCAGGTAGTTTATGGCAATTTGATTTGGCTTTTACGAAAAAAATGCCAAATCAAATTGCCAACAAATGGCGATTTGATTCGGCATTTTTAGTTGATATTATCTCATTGACCAAATTTAAAACAACAAGGCAAGAATAAGTTATTTTCTAGCCTTAAATACCATCAGTTCACTTGAAATGAAATTAAAACTGTTCTTCTCTCAGGTAGAAAATGAGGAGTCAATGTCCATGCCAGAAAGGACAAAGTGAATGTGCCGAGAACAGCACTTGGATCAAATATACTGAAAAAATCAAGATATTGCAAGGGACATTTGAAAGTCGTTTCCTAAAAGTCGTATTTTTGCCTTTATAAACCCATTTTCATTTAATGAACAAATAATGCAAATGGCTTGTAACATGCTAATGGAACTGACTGATTCAAAAACAAATTCATTCTTAAAAATAAAATTTAATGAACTTTTTCCAGATCAAAATGCTTCTGTCATAATTAATTTTTGAGTTCATTACCATGTGAACAACCAGAGCTAAGAAAATTTGTAAAAAATTATATATGTCCCTTTGACACACAGATGTGAACAAACATTTTCATCAATGAAATTCATTAAAAACAAATCAAGGTCGTGAATAACTGATTCTAATTTGAAGAATTCTCAGCAACTCTCAGTTACAAATTGAACAACCAACATTAAAAGACTGGCGAAATAAAAATAGACTCAAAAGTTTCATTAATGGTAAGTAGTGTTGATGTGCAGTAATAGATACTGTTTCACATACAATTAAATCATTTAAAAAAGTTAATTATGTCTATAAACATACTTCTGTTTAATTGGATATTCAACATAACGCCAATGCTAGGACTCCTCCTAGCAAGCAGAGAGAACAGACAAATCCAAGTCGCTTTCCCTCTCAATGCCAAGAACTGTAGTCCAGAGTTATCTTCCTCAAACGACACTCTCTGGCAGCTATACACCATTATGAAGGAATCTCCCTCTCGTACAGATAATTCCCGACTGATGTAGATTGATACTTCATTAAAGTGACATGAATTAATTTAACTGCCTGATTATTTTAATTTCTATTAATTTGATTTAATTTCTATTCCTTTTCCGCCTCTAACCGAAGCAGATACTATTCTTTTATCTCTATTTATTAATCTCTAACCATGAACGTAAGAAGGTATAAAAAGTGCTCGATTTTATGGCGCCTCTGCGCTCATTTGTCAAAAGTTCGGCCATCCGCTGGTGTCAAAGGTACAGGCGAGCTGGTGATTCGGTACTTTCTTCAATAGAAAGTGCTGCCAGATGCAAGAAAATAAACTTGTTAGAGGAACATACGAATTCGTTATTCAGCACTGCTGATAAATAGTGAAAAAATAAAATTTATTCCTGATGATTATCGCTGATCTCCAAATTCATACGCCATTGTCATCTTACAAGTCAACTATATAACTCTTAGACGAACATTTATACTTCGTTTTCTCTGTGCAAATATATGGTACTAAGTAGCCCTAGTTCAATTTTCAAGGCAGGAGACTTAAACGACAAGAACACTAGCGGGAAAATAGAATACATTTAAGAACGATATTAGCACGCACGTGTTAATCACAAATCCAGGGGGAAATATTTTTCCCGAAAGAGATTGTCTTAGCGAACACATCTTTCAACTAACAAAATAACTTTTTTTTTTTTATTTTGTGTCAAGAAATAATGTGTGATATCATAATATGCGAGATTTGTCATGTGAAATTAGGTTGGACACCATGCGATTCCTCGCAATGTTATGTTAAACTGAATGTGATTGTATGTGTTAAGCACAAAAAAAAATAGATATTTTCCAAGATCTTCATATATTTGTATATACAAATATATTGTGTTTTTAAGATCTACAGTAATTTCCAAGTTCTGTAACATTTTAAAATGTAATTTTAAATAAAGTGCTTAGTATAATTTTAGTGTTTTTAATTTAAAAAATTTCATTATTCTATTCACTTTTACTCAAATATCTTTCACCTAAGTAGAAAAACATTTTTCGTCAAAACTGTGTTATTTAAAAAAAAAAAAAATCTGTTCTATTGTGTAGCATGCTAAGTAAATTTAATCTTAAATACTATTCCCTTTGGTGATATATATTGTGTTTTTTTACTTTATCAGTAAAAGACAATTTTTATGTACTTGTTTCATCGCATTAGCTAAAATATTCATAAATAATTTTATCAATTTCATATTAAGACAGCATTTATATCATTAATTTAAATTTCTAATGTAAATAACTATGTGATCTTCTTCCTCATCTATAAATTTGAAGAATTTTTTTTTGTTGAGTTTTTAAATATTTTGTTAAAAATAGAAAAGTGGAAAAAGCTGTTCAATATTTTATACCTTTTATGAAATTTCAACTCTTTCAAGACAGCTGGATTCATTTTGCTAAAATTCCACACCTGGATTTCAGAAAAAAAGGTATAAATGCTGCATTTGTAAAATTAAATATCACTCTTGATATATTTACACATAATTCAGAACTGTTATAATACTTGGTTTTTGTATTGCATGTGGTGAACAAGATACAAAAAATTTGTGCTATGTCAAAGAAGAAAATAGGTTACTTTCTTGAATTAACTTGAAGAGAATTAGTTCAAATGTCACAATTAAAGACAATTTAAAATTATGAGGTGTGCCACCAGCTGATTACTTGTAATAGTACATAAAGATATTGAAAATTTTTATGCTGGCTCAATATGCATATGTACAAATATGTCCCTCTGCCCTCATACTTAAACATTTAAAATTCAATTACAAAATAAATGTGATTTATATCATTTTGGTATGCATAATTCCCTTTAAAAATTAGGTTAATCATAATAAAAAAAAATCATGCAACTTTTATTCCCATTTATATAAAATCTATATCGAGAACATAATGAACTATTTCTAAATTTAGAATATTTTGAGGATTATTTGAAAAGAGTTCATGTTGACTCATAACCTACTTGTATATATTTTGCAGTCAACCTATAAGCAAGGTTTTACTATAAATATACTCAATATTTACAACAACTAGGAGTCAAGATATTGGTTTGGTTGATATTTTTACAATATCAATAATAATACACAATAATCATATAGGTAACAGTTGTTCAGGTTGGGCGACAAATGCATTGTTTTCAATTACTATGATTCAGCATAAAGCAAGAATAGGTGCTTGTTTAATCTCAAATCAAAGTGTTATGAAACTTTTTAAGAGTGAAATAATCTCAGTGTTAACATAATCACTAAGCTAACAAACAAAATTATGATACATATCTCTGCTACCAATAATTTTAACTCTACTCGTTAAATTAAATTTATTCAGTCAATACCAGAATATTTTATTTATTGTGTAAAATCTAGACATATAAATATACAAGGACCATTCAATATTTAAACAGAAAAATAGTTTTACAGCAAAATAAGGTTTATTAAAGTAATACAATTCTTTATCTACTTTTCCACCCATCATCTTTGCACATGTTCCACTCTTTTTAGAAGTTTTCTTATCCTCTCAACAAAGATTTCTTTGCTTTGATCTTAAAGCAGTTTTTGTAATTTTTTTCTTTACCTCTTTGTTGTCGTTGAAATTGAAGCCATACAAGCTTCTTTCATTGAACCACAAGATAAAAATACAAATGAACAAGGTCATAGCTGTATGAAGAATGAGGTAGGAGTTTCTAGCATCAATTGTGTCATATGTGGTCAAGCAATTTAGCAGAAGTTCACCATTTCCTCTTAAATGTGGGTTTAACATTCTTTTTAATCATGTTCAAGTAGTATAGGCTGTTGATAGTGCATTGTCTTTTCAAATAATTGCAGAAAATAGGACCATAGGCACTCCAAAAGGCGATTAACAAAACCTTACAGGATTGGTTAATCATCTTTTGGAGTGTCCATGTTTGAAACACAACTACAACTGATAATTGTGTTTCGAATTTCTTGCAGACAGGCAACTCAGGGTGTTACCACTGTATATTATACGCTTGGACTCATAGCTAAAATGATATATCCAAGTTTCATTACAGGTTGAAACACTTTTAAAAAATACATCTCCATCGCTCTCGAAATGATTTTTTAGCTCAGTGCAAATGCGAAGTCACTTAGCTTTATGATGAGTCATAAGCTATCTGGGAAATCTCTTAGCTTGTACGAGCCAAACAGTAGTTTCACCTGTTTTCAATAATGGAATTTTATGTTTCAACACTTATTTGACTTTTTTTGGCAATTTGTTCAACTGTAAATCATTGGTCATCTTGGATCAGTGAATCAAATCAAGATTCTAATGCCAATACTATTGTTGAGCACCCAGAATGGTGTTCACCAGTGAAACTTTGGCAACCATTTTTAAACCTTTCCCCCATGTGTAAAATATCACATAGCTCATGCAACTACTACTGTATTGTTTGTTCATCCAAGAGAGTATTTTTAACAGTTTTACACAATCCAAAAGTAAAAAATGGATCACAGAGTGCTGTTTTTCAAAAGCACTTTGAGTCAACATGCCATTGTTACTAAGACTTCAGAGATTATGTTTACTTAGATATTAATTGAACAACAAATAACATTCCTTACAAGGTTGCCATTTAATGTTTACTAAAGTTTTAATTACATGCATCAAGTTTCTTTACCTGAAAACGTTTCTCAGAATATTGAATAACCCTCAAACTTATCCATTATCTAAACTTCCAAAAGTATTATTTAAAATATATAAAAACTGATATTATATACTTGCAATGCATGAATCAAAAAGCATTATTACACATATTATTTAAGGAAAGTTTATACTAACATTAGCATGTGCAGAAATCAGTTATTTCCTTTATTAGTTTTATAATTCTAAATAAAGGTTTTGCTTGTCTTTATTGATATTTAAAAGTTATTGAAAAATCACTTTTGATCACTAAAAAATTTATATGTGAAAGTCAAAACAAAATATTTCTAAAATTCAAATATTTGTATTCTAAAAATTATTTTGAAGTTTTCATTTCTGAAAACATAACAAACAACATTTATCAACTTGTCACACATTCTCTCTTCTTTACTGATTAGTAAAATATACATGTAGATTTCTTTTATTGATCATTGCATGTAATTTTCTGAGTTTTATGACAAACTTCATTGGTGATATACGGCATATTAAAAATTCTTGATTCAATGATTTTAAGAACTTGTACCAAAACATACCAAAAATTAATTATTAATGCATCATATTTTAAAATATGAAATGGACATACTGTTTGAAGTAATTTAAATGAAACTAAAAATCAGTTACATTAAGAAAAGCATAATTATTAAGCAGGAAATAAAAAAACCCCATCAAGATAACATTTAAAAAAAATTGCTTTTATTGTGAATAAGGAAAAAAAGTATAAAAAAATTTACAATAAACAATAAAAAATATACAAGATACATTATATACATTTACAAATAAATCACACATATAAATATTCTGCTAAGAAACCATTACAAAACAGCATCAACAGAATTTCTGCTTTCTAGTTCATCAATTTGCAAATCAGGTATAGAACTTTCAATGTTATTGAACATGTTGATAGTTTCACTATCTTTGTTAATAGAGCTGTTTGATCTTTTACGTTTAGGCTTAGCTACTGTATTGGATTTTGAAGGGGAAAGTGATGCATTTTCTTTCTTACTTTTATCTGCATGATAAGCTGAAGTTGAAGAAATAAGTATTAGTATTTAATCTTTGAATATAATATAATGTTAAACTTTAAAGGAATAGAAAGATATTAAAATGAAAACAAAGTAAACAAAATGACTTAAATGTTTAACCACAGACATTTTCTGTATAATTTTTGTGTGCACCCATTATCTTATTGCTATAAATATACATATTTTGATCTGTTAACAAATTTCAATAAAAAATAACTATGGATGATCTTAAACAGTTTGAGATATAAAAACCAATGTTCTTTTAACATATGCAAGATCACTTTGCATGATTTATAAAAAAAACAATTTTGGTTACTTCGCTCATCCACAAGAAAAAAATTATTTCGACCTCAGCTATTTCTTTTGAACAGCACTTTGAATTTCATTCACATATATATCTGTATCTATTAACATTTTACTGAAATTCACAATTTAATTGCAGTTCAGTGATATTCTTAGAAAATTTGTAAAGAGACATTCTGATCTTCATCAATAAACGTGCAGAATAGCATTTGCTTCTCAGGAGCATTACATCAATCAGCCACATTTTATTAAAAAAAACCTGAATATGTTTATTTTGAGAAACAATATTACTCTTTGCAGTTGGAAATCTACTTGCAGTTTATTAGTATTTCATGATTTACATAAATTTGGTTACAATGCTTCATATTTTTATGAGAGTTTACAATAAATTCATTATCATCTTAATGATTCTCAAATGATTCATACAAGATGAAATGTGAAATTGATGAAAGAATTGTTCAATTCTTAAAGGAAAATCAATATTATAGAAAATAAATGAATCTTGAAATTTTCTGAAAATATTAATATCAATGTCCATGGAAGTGAAAATATAATAGAAACTCATACAAAAATTCTGGTTTAGATATACTTGAGAATGTGAATACAAGTGTTAGAAGTCTCGAAAAGAAATAACTCAATATTTTTCAAGAAGTTAACAATTAGAGCATAACTATTTATTGGAAGTTAATGATTGGAGCATGGAAAACTAACAAACAAAAAATTATGCATGATTAAAGAATGTACAGAAGGTGTAGCAAATTATAAACTGCTCAATAAATTGTGGAATACTTCATTATAAATTGAGGTACGCACATTAGGGGATTATTAATTGCTATAAGGGTTGCCATTCTCAATTCATTACCAAAAATTCAAACTAGAATTAAGGAAAAAAATTTTGAAATTTAAAACATATTTACATTTTGATAATAAATCAACTAAGCTTCTGCATTTATAAATTGATAAATTTTCTCTCGTATCTGATGACTGGAATACTTTTCATTAAAAACAGTAAATTTAGTTTCAAAGTAAATTGATTTATAGTTATTTCTCACAAAAAATAATAGTTTTTGCTGTTAATATTAAAACAAGTTCAAAAAATCCGACACAAAATTTTATCTATCTGCAAATGTACTCATTTGTTAAATAGATTTCTCCATTCCAGAAAAGATGCAGTGATCAAAAATATAAAAAGAGAGATTTCCTTACTGTTTGAAAAGTAGTCAAAATAATTTTTTTTCAGTTGCAATAAAGCATAGTATAATTCTCACATTAAATCACAAATCAAATCAAAATTAAAAATAAATTAAAAAATGTTCTTTCTGTAAACACTATCAATTGAATTTATATCAAAGGAAAAGGAAACACCAAGTAGATGTATTGATCAAATAGTAAAGGAAATATTTTGTAAAATTACCATTATGTATGAAAAATTGTTCCTCTCCCAGAAATTCTATATTGCAAATAAATTCATCAGAATTAAAGGCGAAACAATATCAGATAATGACTTATTAATGTAGTAAAATTGTCAACAATTGTGATAATTGAAATAAAACTGAATATGGGTTCTACACTGAAAGTAAGGAAGACAAGTTTATGTACCACAGCATTAAGTTATGTAAATATTCATATTTGTAATGATCACACATTCAACTAATCAACTGTGCATGGTGTTCTTTACATTCCAACATGAGGTATAAAACTCATAACTAAGCCCATTTAGAAGGGCGACATAAACTCTGGGATTCTTAAAACTACAGAAGTCAAAATAGAAAAACAAATATTTTCAAGAGTTCAGGTAAACAATTATGTCAATGAACATTGTTAAGAGTAGTAAACGACTAATATTTTGAAGTAAGAACTAATTTCTAAAGAATCTAAAATTTTAATCTGCATTGCACACACACAAATTATAAAGTGCAATTAGAATTATGATTTTAATTTCGTACAAAACATGTATATATATAGCTAAAATTAATTTATAATTAAATAGTTGCCAATTACATTCCAGCATACAATAAATTTTACACAACCTGCCCAATCGAAGCAGTAGGTCAATCTACTATAAGAGTTTCACTATTATATTTAGATCTCTAGAAAACAGTATTAATAGATGTCGAAACAAGATTTCATTCCTGAAACTATGATACCAAATAATACACAATTTCTTCTTCATAATTTATTTCACAATTCATAGAATAAGTGTCAACAGAATATACAATGAAAACATTTCTTCACTGGAAACCTGCAACTAGTCAAATGATACCGACAACTTTTTTCCAAGTCGATTTGTGTGTAATCAGATGCTTGTGTAAGAAAAAATCCTGATTTTTATAACTTCAATAATATCTGAAAAAGAGTACCAAAGCAACTTTCAATTCACTTCATATATTTCCAAACTCAAGATTATGGATAGTTGTTTTAGGGGATTGCAATTTTTTTAAAGTTAGATTAAGAGTACATTTGTCATACTTATCCAGATGAAATTTTAATTTTCTCTGAAAACAAAACACTTCATTAACAAATGTTACAAAAGTTCCTTTTTTTGAACACTTAATGATTACATATCATTTCTAAATATGCTTTTAATGCTACAGTAATTTAATTTCTAGGGTATATTACCAAAAATGGCAAAAGACTCACAGTGTTATTCAAAGTCCTGTATTCATAAGCAACAGTTAGTGTTTATGTTACAAAAGTAGAATCTGGGTATGCTATACCAAGCATTTGATGAAAAAATATGGTGTTTAAAGGTCCTACATTGCAAACAAAAATGTTAACATTTTTTGTTTAAGTATTTTTTCATGAATAATTCAAATGCAATAAATGTTTCATATATTGCTTAACAAGGATTGGTTAGTTGGAGACTATGGCACTGAATCCTCATGGAATTTAATGCCATTCATTATACAGTGTCATTTTAGCACAATATAAGCCTCATAATGTGTCAGAATAAAGGTGAAGATGTTACCAATTTAATCAATTAAAAATTTTTTAAAACAATTTAAAAATTCAAGCTCAGGATAGAAGATAAAATGAAGTTTAATAAAGTTATATGCTTGGAGTAAAACCAATGTCTTCAAAAAAAACAATAAAAAAAAATATTTAGTTGAGAATTTCCTTGAACCAAATCAATTAAGGAAAGATTAAATTATTTAAAAAGTTTGAAGTGAACAGAGTTAAAACCACGGTTTTCAAATAAAATGAGTCTCGCAGACAGAAGACAAACACAATGGTTACACATTGCGGCATTCTTCCCAGAAAGAGATGTTTGTAAATAAATCTCAAGTATCCGATACATAAACAAGCTAAAATTATGTCCCATCTTCTACATGAAAACGAGTTTCATTGAAAAATTATAGGTTTTAATTAGTTTATTATTTATTTCAAGATTCCATTGATCCCCCAAATATCATGAATAGCTGATTAAATGCATTTAATACCGCAAAAAGAAATGCTACAGTAATTAGATATTTCACAGATGCAGATTTAGCAGTAAAGTCAACAACTTCGTATCCCTTCACAAATTATACGAAAGGGTACCTAACAATAAATAAATTGGGTGTTGTCTCAGTTTAAGTTCTGATTTTTTTTAATTTCAATGCACCCAAGGAATCAATAAGACAATACAATTTTCATTGGATCAACTGAAGACATTTCCAATGCCTTATGATTAGAGAATATCTCCACTTTTAAAACAGAACCTGGAGGATGAAGTTTAAAATTATTAAGTGAATAGTCAATTAAAAATGAGGTGCCAACATGACTGAATTACTTAGAATTGTCATTTTGGATGTGTTTAAAATCAGACTCTATTGCTCTGCAAAATCATTAGAAATAACATGTACGAGGGGGATCTGGAAAGTTTCTGACCTTAACATGAAAATGGCAACAATCATCAATAAAAAGCTAAGGAATGTGGTTGCACATCTTTTTTTGATAGATACTGACCCTAATTTCAGCCATTGTGGATATGCAGTTGTTTGAAAATCGTTTGAGTGAGTTGGTGTGAGTGTTTTTCCGAAAATGGGGGGGGGGGGAATCGAGTATTGAATTGTCCTTAAATATTTGTTTTTAAAAGGCAATATGACTACACAAATAAAAGATGAATTGGATGCTGTATACAGGAACTCTGCACCATCATTTACCACTATTAAATTTTGGGTAGCTGAATTTAAATGTGGCCATACCAGCTTGGGAGTGATGAACTTTTGGGACGTCCAAAAACTGCAAACACTGATGATATTGCAGTTTGATATATCAATGATTAGTGATTGATATATCAATCACAATCGCTGAAGCTCACCAAATGGTGCTAGATGACTGTCGAATTAATGCGAGAGAGATAGCAGAGGCTATAAATATGTAAAAATAATGTGTTTGTTGCAAATCGAATCAAGATTTAGGCATGAGAAAGCTCTCCACACATTGGGTGTCGCATTTGCTTACGTTAGACCAAAAACGTGTTTCAACTAACTTCCAACACTCTGTTGATGCAGTTTTGGCACAATAAATGATAATAAGAGTAAATAAGAGTTTGGGCACTGATTAATTACTGTAGATCAAACTTGGAAACACCATTATACGCCCAAAACAAGAATGCACTGAGAAATGGACTACAGTCAAAACAGTGAACTGCGAAGGAGGAATCGGCTCCAAAAAAGGCAAAAACTGTTTTCTCAACTGGGTTTTTCGAGATGGTGACTTTTGGCAGGGAAAGTGATGATTTTTTGGGAGTCATGGAATAATCTTTGAACAGGAAAAATCCCCACAGGAGCATACTATGCATCAGTATTTGACAAGTTGAAGACAAATTGTAGGAAAACAGCCGGATTTGTAGAAAAAAAATACTGTTTCACCAAGATGAAGCACCATTTAACACCTCAGCTATCGCCATGACAAAAATCTATGAAATATGGTTTGAACTATTTGATTACCCATCTTGCTCCTCAGATCTAGCAACAAGACTTTTTTTTTTTTTATTTCCCTAATTTAAAAATAACACCTAGGGGACAGAGATTTTCATCCCGTGAGGAGATCCTTCCCTTCTGTAAACAATTACTTTGCAGAGTAAGATTTGGATGGGTTAAAGAGATGGAAGCATATCTGGGAGAAAGGTGTTATCTTTTAAAGGAGACTATGTAGAAAAATAAAAAAAAAATTTAAAGAAAAAATTTCTCGTATCTTTCTTAAGTAGAAAACTTTTCAGAGTAATTCTTTGAATTTGAAGCATTTAAGAGAGCAAGGGCTAATACATTAGCTATGTCATTTGGCAATAACATTGTCTGGTTGTTACACTCCCAAATTGGAATAGACATGTTTAATTCTGAAAAGATAAATCTTGCTCAAAAAGTGAGAAGGGGTGTTGTTTGATTGTAAAGGCACTACTAATGTTTTTTTCCACATATTTCTTCCAGGATTTTTTCTGGCTAATTCATCGGATTTTTCTTTAAAATATTCCATTACCTCCTCTATTTCTATATGTGATTTGGCCATTCTCATTCCACCACGGTTATAATTATTTTTGTTTGTTAGCTTGTTAGTAGCTATTTTTATTGAAGTCAATAAATAATATTAGTAATGTCCGTTGCAACCTCATCAATACCAAAAGAATTTATAACTTCTTCAGTGATAATTGCAAGAGATGATAAAAGATACAAGTTAGCTGCTTCATAAATATATTAGTTGCAGTAATTTGGGTTATGTTGAACTATAAACATCAAGAATGGTAAAATGGAAGGGGAACAAATTGACCAGTCTACTGAATGAAACGTCCTTGTAGATGAACGATAGTAAGTTAACTGGTTATTCTTAAAAAGGCAAAGGTTTTAAGATCTGAAATTATTTTTTCTATTTGTGCTCTTCTAGGAATTTCTTTTATTAACTTAAAGGGTGCCGTATCATTTAAATTCAGTAGCAAAATAGAAGGCACAGGGAACCTATTGATGAGGTTGTTGATATATGTGTTACCAATGTGGAGGTTAAGAGGTGAGTATAATGTACAAACTAGTGTTAAAGTTTGAAGGTGAATTCCGATTCAATGGCCTGAACAGAGAAGAGCAGAATGTCAACAAAGCAACACCCTTTCTCACTTTTTGAGCAAGATTTATCTTTTCAGAAAATGCTATAAACTATCTTCTCTGAAACTGATATTGGTTTTGGAGGGCAATTGCTTTTGGATTATATATTTGTTCATATCCTTTAATTCTCAGGTCCTATTCTTGTATCATCTACAACTCCTAGAAATTAAGGAGGACATAGCAGAGGGGATTAAAAAGAAAAAGAAAAAAACCCCTCTAATCTGGGAATGATTCAGAAAAATCATTATGACTTCTTAAAGGTAAACTTTCAGTTCAACTTTGTCAATATGTTTAGACTCTTCAATATTTTGATTAATTTTATTATCAATTATTAGAAATCTTAGATTTTTATTAGAAATCTGTTTTATTTTTCATTGGGAAGTTATTTCTTGCTGTGCACAGTTTTATTGTTTTTGTTACAATCTACTGTTTTTTAAAAACAAAGGGACTTGCATTCTTAGAAGCAGATTAACTGAACAGATTCTTGTATTAATTTTTTGGTTTGATTCAATTGTTTGGATACAATTTGAGTCAGTATTTTTAAAAGGGGAAGGTGGAGTTTTATTTGGAGAAAATTTATTGAATGAAGAAGGCTTAGATATTGAAATAACAGTCTGTGAGATGGCATTACTTGTAGTTTTTATTTGTACATTTGTTGAATGAGTAACAGTATCTATTGTTTTGGTTTTGGAGAAATAAGAGATGTGAGGGACAGAGTTATTGTTTAGTGTAGCTGCATAAAGTATATCAACTAATGGAGAGCACTCATTTACCATCTTCAGGCTCCAGGGAACGAAATGTTTTGATTGCTTGTATTTCCTTTTCCGTAATCTAGCAAGGGCATTTTTGAGAACAGGCAGGATGGCTGTCTTTGCAATTTGGACAGAAGGTCCCCGAGTTTCAGTTCCCACTTTTGTGCCCAATTACAGAGTTTGTAGACCACAGCAAGCAAGAAAAGATTGGCCAAACCTTTCACATTTAAAACAGCACAAAGGATAGGGTATTCAGGGACAAATAGGACAATTAAGACAGGCGATTTTTTTTCTGATTTTGGCAGTATTGGATTATTAAATGTAAGGATAAGATGTTTAGTTGGGAGTTTTTTTCCATCAAAATGGATTATGATTCAACGAATATTACAAACATTCTGGAATTTTGCTATTTCAAAAATGTCATCTGCATCATATATTAAATCAATTTCAATTACACCACACAAAAAGTTTAATGAATTATGAAAGGGACAACAACTGTGCTATTTCCTATCATTTTCAATTTCATGATCATTTCTGCTTGATTAAAGGACAAAACTTCAATTAAAATACCTTCATTATTATGTTTTTTTTTAAAATTTGTTTATTTAATTTCTCCCACCATTCTTTGAATAGTTGTATGAATGAAGAATTGTTTGAAGAATGTTGAATTGTTTTTTTAAGAAGGGCGCCCCCGCGCGGGGGTGGTGGGAGAGTGGGGGGAATGAAAGATTGGTATTTACACGAATTTCCATTCTTGGATTGTGAACTTAGATCTTTGTCAGTATGCAAAGATGAAGACAAATGTAAACTATACTTCATTTGCTGCTCTGTTGAAAGAGAGAGAGAGCAATCTGCCTATGAAACATCAGCCACTAAAAGCAAATAGATATTTCCTTTTGTTGCCACCATAATTGCCTTAAAATAACCACAGAATACTTCCAATTCTATTAGGCCCTGGCAAAGTCCTGTCTTACTACCATGTTCTAATGTGCCAATGGATAATTCTTCTAAGCAAGACCCTATAATGTGCCCAGTCAAAGGCACAGGTCCAAGGTCGAAGTCAAGGAAGTTTTCTCAAAATGAGGGAGAGTACTTGCCTATACAAGCGTCTAGCCCCGCACATACTAGTTTCCTCCGTTCCTCCCTGAACATCTGCGCAGGTTCCCGCGCAACGTGTTTACGTCAGGGATCTCGGCATGCAGAAAGGAATCAGCTGTCACCGCCATGCAGTGGACGGGCATATTCTTAGACATGGACGAAAAAAACAAACATTTTTTTTTTTTTTTGCTTAATGAGTTAATATCATCATCTTGTAGGTTCTTGAATTTTACAAAACGCAGGGATAAACATTGCGAAAAAACGCAAATCACCATGTTTCTACGTAAAATCATGCTGTACAGATTTATTTTATTTGTGATTGGAGTAATAGTTGTACATTTTTATATATAAAAATTTAATATATTTAATTCCATTATTTATCGTTCGCTTTGATTTCAGGGCCTGAAAAGAATATAGCCAATAACTTTAATAATTTATCATCTGCTTAAATTTTTTGCCAGCCCTTTTTTTTTTTTTAAATATTTGAAAAGAACATCCTCAACAGCTTTCATAATTTATCATCTATTTTACTGTTTGCTTTTTTTTTAATATTTAAAAAGAACATTGTCAAAAGTTTTCATTGGCTACTGTAATTTATTATCGTTTGCCTTTATTCGTTTTGTTGTAATATTGGCATCATTTTTGAACTTTAAAATGTTTTTTTCTGAAGGTTGTGTATTCCATAAAACTTCGATCATTGTGCGCGGATTTTATTTGTTTTTAAATAAAAACAGCAATGTTTGGGACAAACCGTGAATTATTCAATTTCTTATTACTGCTTAGTTGTCTACAAAATTATCTAATTCTAAAAGAGGAAATTTTGCTCCACACATCTGCTTTGAATTTATCTCAGTAATATTTTATTTCTTAAAAACAAACTTATATTTTTTGGCACTCATTTGAATCAAGTGGATAAATGCTCGTTACAACAAATAATTCTTTCTTCTTAAATATGAAGGTTGGTACAATAAAGGCTAAGATTATCCCAAGGAATTTTGACAGTTTCCTGAAGTAATCAATGTTATACTCAAAACTTTTGGTGAACTTTCTGAAAGGCATAAATTGGATAGTTTTAGAGAGTTGTGGGCAAGGTATTCAGCATAATTACTTTTTGCTGCGAAAATGAATTTGAGGCAAGAAGGTCAAAATATCAAGGCCAAAATCATTAACAAAGTTCTGGACAATGCAGATGATTCAGAGGTATTAAAAAATATGTGATGTGGATAAGAAACCTGAGATGATTTCCTTCTCAAGTAAAGATGCACTTGCCTTAAATACATTTTCAATCTGTCCAAATCACATTACTTTAGTCTAAGAAATGAAAGCAGGATTGAAAATCTATCCATCTTATGCAAAACCCAGAAGGAATGTTATCCTGAAAAACATGAAGTAGCTGAGTTGGGAGCAAAGATTCCTCTTCAGGCTCTTCTGAACCATATCACATTGAGAATTTTGTCCACAGTTCCCACAAATGAGGGATTAAAAGAAAAAGAAACCTGAAGCTATTTTCAAAATGGAGATGCAATGGGTCGTCTAGCCAGAGTGTGTACAAACAACCTTTTTCATTGAACAATTGTATAAATATAGATTACTCAGCATTGTACTTGTCTATGATTGTTCCAATCGGATAAATCGATATAGACAACTCGTAAATTGTTTGGAAACCCAAGACCCTAATCAATACATTTTTGTAGACCTGTGAAATTTCTGTACCGCAGAGATATTTTAAAAATAATCAAGCATGAAAAAGAAGAAATAGGATCAATATTGCATTACTAATCTCTACATAGTTTAATCAAAGATAGAACATGAACTTTACTTGATGATGAATGGTGAAATCCAAAATGATGTGACTGACACAAATTCTTCCATGCGTTGTTATGTGTGCTGTGCTACACTAACAATGATGAACAATCTGAAGTGAATTAAGGAAATAATTTCAAATGCTGAGCATTAAAAAAATTTGGCATTTCTCCTCTCCAAGCCAAAATAAGATTTTTCAAGTGATATTTCTTATGAGCTGGGTTTGAAAAAGTCGTCAACAAAACCATTTTCACAAGATAAAAAAGAAAAATGAAAGAACCAAATTTTTTTTTAAATGAGCCGGAGCTTCATATTGATCAGGTGAAGCAAGGTGCTGGAACATATAATGATGGCAATATGGCACAGATGTTTTACAAGGATCCATGCCTACATTAAAAATCATGTGGTCATCAAAGATTCGCAGTTATATTGTAAGCAATTTCTTCTAATAACCTGGTTCGCCCCAGAAAATTCAGATTATTTTCCCAAAAAAACATCCGAGATTTATGTCAAGCTCTACTGGCTGTATTTCATGCCACGAACTGTGCATAAAGTGTTGATCCATGATGAGAAAATAATTGAAAGTTTTATTCTACCAATTGGGAAAATTCTCAGAAGAGGCACAAGAAGCTCTCAACAAAATTTTTCACCAAAGCAACGAGTTCCTTCTCAGAAAAGTGTTCTGAAAATCTACAAATGAGGATATTTTAAGTAATACCTTAATCAGCTCTGGTGCCAGGATTTAAGCACTCAAACCACAGTGATCAAGTTGTCAAAAACTGAACTGGTGCTGAATGTGTCACCGAAGATGACTGTACAGCAGGCTTTTTGAATGTTGTAGGAATATGTCAGGAATAAAACAAAATCTTTTTCAGGAATTAATTAAGATTGTGTTAAATATGTTGCATTCCCAGAAGAAATTAATCCCATGATGGAAGTCAACTAAAAGTACATCATTTTAAGAATTTCATTGTTTAATTGTTGTGCTATTTTAAATATAATTTAATTTTTAAAAAATTTTTTTGTTAAATTTTTTTAATATTGTGCTTCATTTATTGAGGTTGAAATTAACTTAAAACAATTTTTATACTTTCTAATTCAATTTTTGAAAATTTCAACGAATTTTATCTTTTATTACCTGGTACCTGCAACTTTGTCCACATTGAACTATTATACATCTTTCAGTTTTTGAAAGTTTATTTAAAGTTTTGATTTCTATTTTTTTTTTTTTTTTTTCATTTTGTTTATTAAATTTTTTTAAAGAAATTATAGATTTGAAAAGTTTCTTCCTGTCTTATCTCTATCAAATAAAATAAGCCAGTTTAATAAAATTCAGCTATCTACATAAAGCAGTATGAAGTGGATTTTAATGAAAGAATGAGTCTACTGAAGATTTTAAATATTAGTACACATATGTATTTAAACCTAATCAAGTTTCAATTGTAGGCAAATTTTGCTATAATAGTAAAAATCAGAAAGAAAATGAGCGAAAAATATGTTTATGCTCCCAAGTGATTATTTTTTTGTTGATATAGTAAGTACAAGGTTTAATGTACCTGTTTATGTTAAGAGTATATGGTTTCTATTTCTTATGAAACTAAATAAAATCAAACAGATTTATTCTAATAGCACTACTAGCTCCTTTCAATTTGCACCCATTGTCAAGCAAATATCACTATTCGATTCAGCACAAAAAAATACATAGATTATCATCTGCAATAAAATTGTTATGGAGAAAAAACTGTTTGAAAATACCACATCCAGTAAATAACCCCTTTCATCCCACTGTGCACGTACTTGAAAGCTTGTTTTTTATATACTACACTATTATGTTATGAACTTGTGTTACTCAAGGCGACCAGACTTTTGAAATCAACTTTGAGAACAAAACAGTATGGCGTTCTTGAATTTAAAAGTCTATTTTTCTGTAGTAACAAAATTTAAAAAACATTGTTAATAAATATGTATTAATATTTTTAAAACAAAACATATACCTATCCTTTAAGGTCCCTCACATGCCCTATTTATGGTTGGTAGACTGAGGTAAGGAGTCAGTTCTCCTTAAATTCTGAATTCTCTTTTTATTTTGTACTTGTTAGTTACAACAGCAATTGTAGCGCATTGTGAGTGGGTAATATCAATTTACCTCTATCAAGCCTTTTAAATTATTTACTTGGTAAATTTATTTGAACACTTTTTTTCAGTTTGTAACCAAAAACAACACATGACAATTTTCTAATCTGAATACATCATTGAATAAAAATTCTAATCAGGCATGCCTTCAAATAAAACTATATTTATTATAAATTTCATGACTAGGTTTTAGTATTTTCAAATTTATTTCATTATTATCACTTGCTAAAAGCACCATACTTTTAAATCTATGTTTCCTTTCACTTTTCAGTCATTGTAAATAGCTGATATAATACTTTGCAGACCCCCCCCCCCCTCATTTGTCTATTGGAACAAAATCTTCCTTCAAGTTCATCATTTTAAAATTTTCTAGGAGGACATAATCTATTTTATATTTTTCAAACATGTATGGAATTATTTGAACAGAAGTTTCAGTTGTATTTATTAGCACTTGGAAAGTTTGTGAGGACAATGCCTAGGAAACAAGTATTGTCTCCAGTGTTTAAGTCATGTTATCACTTTTGCCAAAAATTTGACTCGAGGAGAATCAACATCTCTTATAGAATTCCTATTGTCAATATTAAATCTTTCTCCTTCATAGCAATGATGTTAGATACTGATTTTTGGTTATTTTTCATTTCCTGTCAAATAATATATTATTTTGATTTATGTTTTCCCTTACAGTAACCTTTTTGTTCAGATGTTTTATTATAAACTAATATATATATATATATATATATATATATATATATATATATATATATAAAACTTAAGGTTTCTATAATTAAAATGTTATTGATAATTATAATCAAAATAAATACTAAGCAGCATGTGGCAATTCACAGAACTGTGATGTGATTTTTAAATTGTGATGAGCTTCTTACAATGTTCAATTAAAAGCATACAATTCTGCACATAACAAAATGACCAGTGCACAACATGTGAATGTACATGGGGTTGAAAACTTGACAAATATTAAATATTGCTTGTAGTTCAAATTTGGGATTGATACAGTTTCACCTATATATTTTCCTACATTAAAACTATTGGTAGTAATCTACTGAGTGAACAATATTAATGTCAATGAATGATTAATTATATGGGCAACATTTGATATTGTTGGCCTTGTGAAAAAGGAAGGCAGTAATACAAGGAAGATGAACCAAAACAGACTTCCTCTTAAATACAGAATACTTCGACCTATCACGAGCATCAGAGATAAAGGTTCAAGACCCAGTTTGGACCTTTTGTATCATGTATTGTTCCTGAACAATTTTAGGATCAGAGTTGCAGTTATCTTGTTACTAAAGAGAGGTTCTGAAGAATGAGAAACTTTTATATAAATAAGAAAAAAGCATTACACTCGACACATATAAAACACAGGCACAGAAGGAAGATGTTTTTAGATTAGATGTTAAGCGAGGTTTTCAACACAGGTTCTAATTCAAAAACAGTAGAAATAATGACAATTTTTCTGTAAAAAGTGACCACATTTTTGAATATGTAATCAAATTAGTGACCTTATTGCATTCAAACATAGTTTGCTTTGGTGTAAACTTTTAATATATTTATAGGGTTATGTTAATAACATTAATTAATAAGAAGTGGAGTACTATGCAGTGACCAATCAGTGTTATTTATTATTGATTTATAATACACTAGAAGCTGCTCAAATTTTCCTTCTTAAGACATTCTATTTCTGTGGTCTGAAATTTTCCCATATATATATAATCATAAAATTTTCGATCTTTAGAAAATGTAGATCTTTTTTTGTAAGTAAATGAACCCTCACAAGCCCAGCAACAGATATGGAATTTCTAATTTCATCTAAAATATTATCCAGAGGAATTTTTGCAGCTATTTTTGAGGCAATATTTTCCCTTTCATCTGCGGTTAAAAATAAGTGACCTAAATCATTCTGGTGCCTCAACATGTACTTTCTGATATGACACTATACATTTGCCATCAGTATATTCTGTTACTTTTAATGCAGCTGGGCAATATGCATTTATTTTATTGCTGCCAAGGATTTTTAAATGACGGAAACCTTTACTTTCCGACATAAAATTTCCTGAACGATGGCATCTGAAATAATAGCATTTTGCACCATGTATATTAATATGCTTAATTTATATACATGACGTTTCAAATTGTATTTATTTTTGAAAGACTGAAAACAATCGGGGCAAACAAAATCACTCTCGCCCACACTTTTATCATTTGTACTGTAAACCATATCACTCGTAACAGAATTAGGGTTAGAACTATCACCATACATAAAAAAAAATCACTCTCAGCCACACTAAAATCATTTGAACAGGGAACCACATCATTCATAACAGAATCAGGGTTGGAATTATCACCACACATAACAAAATCACTCTCAGCCACACTAGAATGATTTACACATTCAAACATACCACTCATTACAGAATAAGAATTCTGGCACACAATTGCTTCTACCAGATTTTGATTCGATTGAGAATCAAAAATTCCTTCTGATGAAACAGAAGTATTTGGCTCTGAAAAGAGCCGTTTTTCTTGCTTTTCTGCAGAAGACATATTAAAACAAAATATGTAACAGTAAGAAATTTGCAGTAACAACACGCTTACACAGCAATGCAAAGTGTAAATTGAACGCGGGAAATGACGACTTGCGCAGAAATATACGCAGATGTTCGGGGAGAAATGACGACATGCGCTGGAACCTGCGCAGATATTCAGGGAGGAACAAAGGAAACTAGTATGTGAGGGGCTAGACCAGGGGTCGCCAAACTTTTTTGATCATCGCCCCCTATATAATTTTTCGAAATCTCCATAGACCCCCACAAAGATAATTTTCAGGTAATTAAAATAAAACTATATATTAGTCTAAATATTTAATAAATCAGAAACAGTAAGTAAAGTAGCTACAGATTTTTTACTTCTTAATGAGATGAGTGTGCCTGGTGTTTCTTGGCAAGGTTCGCTATATTGGGTTCGAAATTAGTCAATTTTAACCGTAAATCCCCTCGAAGCTCCACATTTAATTTATTTCTGTCTTTAGTTAAAATTGAATTAACGTGACTGAAACTGGCTTCAACCATATACGAACTTGGAAACGCCAGCATAAATGGCTGAGCCATTTCGTAAAGTTTCACATATTTTTGGTCACAAGGTCGTAAAGTTTCGTTGTGACGTCACGGTATACATACGAAAACACATAAGGAAAAAAGGGGCAGATTGTTTCCTGATTAATTATTTTATTTTCTATAAAGAATATAATATTAAGTCAATTATAAAAATATTTTAAATTTTTACGTACGCAGTTAAGTATGTGTGATTTGCGTATTAAGAACTGTTTTTCCTTCGAGTCCCAATAGACCCCCATTCGACCCCTTGGGCCAGATAGACCCCTACTGTTGTTAAATAGACCCCTAGGGGTCTATATAGACCACTTTGGCGACCCCTGGGCTAGACGCTTGTCTTGCCTATTGAGGGAACAAGAATTATTCCCCAATCAGGAGATCACATAAATAATGATAAAGCATCCCTGCTATAGATCAAATTTAACAAATAAATGGATCCAGAACAATGGAATTCAACACATGAATTAGTCAGCCCAGTCAATCCAATTGAGAACTTGTGGTGTAAACTTTTCACAGAAATATCAAAAAGACATTCTATTGACAAAAGAAACTGATTGAAAGCATCTTCAATGCTTGGTTTTACACAGTTTTAGCTGAATAGTTACAATAATGCGTTCACTCCATGCTACACAGATGTACAATGATGACCAAGAATAAAGGATGGCCAAATAAATATTAATGTAATTTAATGTTTATTAACATTTATTAATGTTTCCATTTTGTACTTTATAATTTCATTTTCGGTCTGTATTGGGCAATTTTTAACACACTTAGAAAATTTTTCAATAATGTTGTTAAATGATGATATGCAGTTAAGTATTTAGCCATATTTAGATAATTTGAATAGAATTTTATTTAAACATAAAAATATATTTCCTATCAAATTAAAAGAGTACATCTAACAACAAATCAAAACATTAATTGGCAAATGCTGCAATGTATGCTCACATAACACCAAACACATTGGTGTTGATGTTTGTAATGAAATAATGTTATATTTCAGGAATGCACTGAATTATGCAATAATCAATTCAATGGGACTTTTATTCTTCTATTCTAGAAACATTAATATTAATGAGATGGAAAAATATGAACAACCTGAAAAGATTAAACTGGACTAAAACACAAGTTGCCTGGGCAACAGAACAATTAGACAATATTATTTTGAGTGATGAAACCAAATTCAGACTTTTTTTTGGTAGTAACAGCATAAAATATGTATGAAGAAACAGAGAAGATTTGCATTCTGATTGCACATTAACACATAACATTAAAAACCTACTTAGTGTTATGATCTGAGATTGTATGATAGTGAAAAGTATCAACAGAATTTGTATGATTAATGGAAACTTAAAAGCTCAAAAAATATAAATGAAATACTTGAGAATAAATTGAAGCTTCCCACATGTAATTTTTTTGAGGATCATGAATCCTTTATATTTTAATAGGATAGTTACAAGTCATGTTGCTATTGTGAGCAAAAAGTGGTTTCATGATAACCATATTTGTGTACTGGGTGTAATATGATTATCTTCATAAACATTATTAAAATTGTTTTTGAGTTTTGGAATTGAATGTTCAGTGAGAAAGTGAACTTACTACATAATGAGGCTTATTACCAATGTTTTTAAATTAAAGTATTTTTCACAGATGATTTTTATCCTTCTGATCTTGCCAATTGTAGTATATTAGTAATGCTTTCAATAGCAAAGATGTGCTTTATAGAATTTCAGGAATTATATTTTCATCTAAGAGAATGAAAAAGGCGTTTTCCAATCAATATAGAATAAATTTTTATGTGTAATTGTTGCCATCATATAACACTTATGATTTGTTCACATGAATTGTCAAAATAGTTTGATTTCGAAACCTGTGCATTTTTAACAGCTGAATGGGTCTAGGAATAGTCCAATCCTTATTCCAATAGAAAATATATGCTGCCCACTAAAAACACAGTTACACAAAAGAAACCTAGGAACAAAGCTGAATTATTAGAAGCAATCTTTCAATTTTGGTTTCCAATTATAACAGCAGCATGGGGAAAAAAAAAAAAAAAAAACTTGGTTCATTGCAAAATAAGGCATTGTGAAGTCATAATCAAGGCTAATAAAATTGGTTTTTCAATTAAACATTTATTGACAGGGTTAGAATTTTTGAATTTCCTCACTATGTATTCTGTACCTTAGTTTTCTTCTTTGTAAGAAAATTTTTATTTGAATTACTTATAAAGTTTCTGTTTTATGTTCTTGTGATTAAATTATCTTTCCATTGATATACAATTTTTTTACTGTATTACTTCAAGAAAGGGAGGGGGACACATGCTAACCACAAAAATAACCTTTCTTAAAAATATTTCTACAATTTTAGCCGCTAGTATAAGTAACAAAGGATTGATGGCTTTAACTATAAATCTAAAATAATTATTTTAATTATAAAATTACATGTATCAAATAATTTTAAAAACTAGAATATAATGAAAAATATTTTGTCCATTGAACTTAAGATGTTTATGCAATGTGATTGAGCACAATTGCTAAATATTAGAATACATAGAATCAACTTGGGAAAAATGAAATGAAAAAAAAAAAAAAAAAAGCTATGCTTTGATAAAGAGTGAAATTGTCACAAGTTCGAAATAACAAATCAGAATATAAAATTAAAACTTAACTTTAAAATCTAAAGAAACCTTATTCGGTACATAATATCTCTTTTTCTTGTTAAAAATATTTACTCGAACCCCTGGTTCCCCGAGATTTCATATTTAGAACAGCTATTCTTTAAGAGACAAAAAAAATCACAACAAAACAGTTCCATTTATTTTTCTACATTGATGCCAAAACCAAAAAGCTTAATTCTAGCATCATAACGTTTTACAAAAAAAAAAGGGCATGACTTAAATATAATGTTACATAATATTTCACAGAAATAAAATCTATATTAAGGTAATTGTATTTAGAAGAATAATCATTTCAAAAAACAAAATTAAACAATTCACAAGAAACTTATTAAAAATTATAATACTTATTCTGATTAAAAACAGTTTAAAAAATGCATAAATCAAAATCATGCAATAATATAATTTGTTAGTAATGTACTGTCTACTGTTCATATAATCATAAGTTTAAAAAATCTAAATATCCTTTCTCTTTACCTATATTGAAAAATTTATTGTGTGAAATAACATTTAGAATTGCAATTTTCAAACCATATACAACAGAACATAACATAAAATCATTAATTTTTCTACATTTAAGTTATTAACTTATATTTCAAATTACCAAGGTAATTTGAAATGTAAGTTAATAACTTCAATATAAATAAAACCTATAACTTCAATAAAAATATAATAAAATAAAACCTATAACAGAGAATCTAAAATAAAAATGCGGAATACAAAACATAAATATATGTAATAAAAGCAAATTATTTCATTTCAATTAATTAAACATTTACTCACCTTCCAAACATTCTTTAATAGGATCAATCATGTCTTGAAATAACATGTCTTCAAGAGCTGAATATACATCAGCAATTGTTAATGTCTTACGCTGAGAAGTAGCTTGAACTTGACTAGAACTACAAAATATGAAGAGAAAAAAATAAATGTGTATTAAATAATATAAAGTGCTATTATATATAAGAAATAATAAAAAGATTGATTGACATCTCTTGAAAGATAAATTACAATTACTGATCACATAATGATTGAATTACTTAAATATCAATTTAATATTTTTCTTCTTATTTTCTTAAACTACACTATTGGTCATTAAAATTGCTACACACATAAAATTTACAAGACAGAAAGAAGATGCTCTGATATGCAAATGATTAGCCTTTCAGCACATTAATACAAACAAGCACCAGTAGAAACACCTACAATGTGTTTAAATGAAGCAATCGTACAGCAGGTTTCTCCTACACAAATTGTATTTGAACATTGTGGTGAAAAGTTATTGTGATGCCTCATGTAAAAAGGAGAAATGCTTACCAGCACGTTTCTGACTTTGGTAGAAGTCAAACTGTAGCTTGCCGGGATTGCAGTTTATTATAGCACGCTTCTCGCATCAGTTGAGATCCCTTGACTGCAGAATCGATGGATTCAGAATGGTCATACAGAACACTGTGCTAACTCTCAAAGGCCTGCTATCATTAACAGCCGAGTAGACAGATATATTATCAGCAGAGCTTTAATGGATCGTACAGCCATGTTACAAGCCCCAAGTCAAGAAATGGGATCGTTTGCAAGGCAATAAATGTCTGCATGAACAATTCAACTACGTTTACAGCAGCATGGACTGTAAGTTTGGTGACCACAACTTCAGCTAGCCTTCACACTATATCACAGACAGGAGTACCTTCAATGGTGTGATCAACAATGAACCTAGACACAGCAAGACTTTGTCATTTCAGACGAATCCAGATTCTGCTTACAGCATCATGATGATTGCATCAGCATATCATCCGCATTGGTGGTTTGGCAGAGAATGCACATTGCTAGCATACGTTCGACATTGTCAAACTAGCTAATCAAATAGTGACGGTGAGGGGTGCCATTGCATACATCTCAGTCACCTCTTGTTGGCACTGTTGGCACTTCAAACAGTGGCTGTTACATTATTTGTGTGTTAAGGCCTTAGGATCTTTCCTTTATTTGGGTCCTGAAAAATGCTATACATCAGTACTGACCATACATAGCTGGTATTGTACATACTTTCCTGGATAGAGAAAATATTCAACTACTGCCCTGGCCAGAACTTTCTCCAGATCTCTTTCCAATAAAAAAACATCTGATCAATTGCTTGCCGAGCGACAGGCTCATCACAATACATCAGTCGACGAACTGTGGCATTGTGTTGAAGCTGTATGGACAGCTGTACCTGCACATGCAATCCAATTTCTGTTGACTCAATGCCCAAGCATATAACAACTGTTATTGCTGCCAGAGGTGGTTAATCTGGGTACTGATTTCTCAGGATATATGCCACCAAATTTCTTGAGAATTTAATCTCTTGTTATTTCCAGAATTATATATTTGTCCAACAAATATCCTATAGTTATTTGCATTTATTTCTGGTGTAGAAATTTTAATGGCCAGAAGTGTAGATATAAAGTCAGAAATATATAGGAACAATTTTACATCTAATATTTATCATTCTAGAACCACAGATTAAATAAAGATAATAGTAATAATTTAAAACTAGAACTAGTATATCCTCATTTCGTTTTGAATCTAATTTCTCTTTAATTGCCTCAAAATCTCCTAAACTTTTATATGCAGCAAAAATCTCTTAAAATTAGAAAAGGAGATTTAATTCCTAAAACAAAAGTATGAAATAGTAAAACTTAGAATCTTCATAAGTATTTTAAAAACTTTTCAAACACAGAAAACACTTGCAAATGCATGCAATGTAGAAAGTATTCCTACAACAGCAACTTTGTGAATTAAACTATGGTTTTGATAAACTAACTGGAATAAAATACAAAAAGTAACATCTAATAAAACACAGATTTACAAATATGAATGCAGGATAAAAAAAAAAAATTGAATACATATTGAACAATTTGTAAATATAAAGAAAACTAAAACTTGAGTGATTTTGAGGTGTGCAAAAAGTATTCATGCACATGAAATGTATTTTTGGAAAGAGTTTTATCAATAAGTGACATCACTCATACCTTGAGATGTATATTCAATGATAGGTAAGGAGTAAAAATAGAGGTTTATAACTCAATAGCTAAATCCAGTTATGCTGCCCCAAGCACTGCAAGTGATCTAGATGCTTGAAAAAGAGAGGAAGGGAGAGAAAAGAAAAACTGGTTGACAAGAAGGGTCAAAAATGGAAAAGGGTCGCTAGGGTATCCTGGCAACGTGTCACTCGCATTTACCAAAGACCATAAATAAAAAGATGAATTTCTATAAAAAGAATGGGAGGAGGGAGAAAAAGGTTAAAATCATTAAAATACAATGAAAACAGTTGTCATTACTACTCCTAGAAGGAAAGGACTACCAGAATTTCATGTAATTTTACATCATTTGCTATCCTTCACCAAGACTAAAATAGGATCCAATTAATTTGGAGACTTTTGAGAATGATAATTTACAAAATAAAAAAATTATTTTCGAAAACCATGAACAGATTCAGAACCTTAAAAACCCTAAATATTTAAAAGAATTTAGTGTCCCCCATATATATATTTAATTGACTGGTTGGTTTTATCAATGTAACATTAGCAGCAACATAAGGACTATTGACAATAGACCTCATAATTTTTGAACTTCGGTCAAGTGACAAATATGACACCTGAGCTGGAACCCCTTTCCTAAATTGCAAATAACACCAACACCCATATATTACTCAACATATTAACAATAATAAACCATAAAATAAAGATTTATTGAATTTATTTTCCAGATGAAGCATGAAAAATTTATGCAGGTAATGTAACTTAAGATAAAAAGAAATTATTGAATGCAGTTGAAATTAATAACACTACAAAGGAATCCTTTGATTAATGCAGTTAGCACATCCTTGAGAAAACCCACATAATTCAAAGCTGAACTAATCAAACTTAGAAAGTAATAGAAATTGTGATGAATTTTGAAAAATCTAATGCTTCTGAGAAGGTTTACATCAATAAATCAAAACTTATACTGCATATTTCAAAACATGATATCAAAAATTCGTTGCACTTTTTCAAAACTGCACTTATCAGGGTTTTCTGTATGATTAATAAATAGGATCCTTTTTTTTTTTTTACTTCATCGTTTTTTACATCACAACTTTATTTTGTAAATTATGTTGCATGATATATTTATATGATTTTAAATAGCAACAAATATTTATAATAACAGGCAATAACACAAATATCTTTTGTTCAACTAATGATAGAATAAAATAAAAACTGATAGAAAGACATTAAATTTTTCCATATTATGAACATATATCTCTATTTTTGGGGATGAAAATAACTGTGTGAAATTTGGGATAAAATCAAAAGATATTTTTAGTATCTTAATTATGTACTTGAATGGAATTAACCCTGTATTACTTTATGAACTAGAAAAAAAAAAAAAAGCAATGATATGAAGATATGTTCCATATATACATTACACATTTTGACTAAATTTTTAGAATTACTTTTTTTTGCTGAGTATACACTGCAGTTTGAAAGCATCACTATGTCATTCACAATTTCATACATGTGTGCCACTCATCAAAACTGTCCATTATGTAGACCAGCATTGCAATTTGTTTATCAAAATCCCTTCAACTATTATTTTTAATACTTAAAATTGGATGAATGCAATATATAGATAAATACATATTAACAATGTTTTTTATTTGTTTAGAAAGACGTTCTGAATCTGATCCTTCACAGAAAGCAGTCTGAAACTATAAATGTAAAATCTATCAGACAGATTTATGTAATTATTTTTTAAAAACTTTTACAGATTCAAACTAATAATTATCATACAAATCTTGAAAATAGTTATTACTGCTTAAAAATCTACAAGGTAATATTTTTATTTCAAAGTTTAAAATATTAAACTTCATCAAAGAAGCACTGAAACATGGAAAAGTCTAGCAACAGAACTTTTGAATTAAGTAAGATGAATCAGAAACCTTTTATTTAAAATAATAAATAAGTTCATTTGTAGACATCTAATATTGTAGACAAATGAGAACATTTTAAGCAATATCGAACATTTTTTAATACAGAAAAAATTCAGGTCTACATTGAAAATCATAGAAAAGGAAACTAAATAAATACCACAAAAGTACTCATTCACATGTTAGAGGTTATTTAATTTAATAAAAAAAATTTATTTTAACCATAAGTTGAACAACTTTTAAAATTACAATATTTACTATTAATTTTTGCACTGAATAGTTAGTTATCAAAGAAATATTTCTAAATTTTAAAAAATGGAATATAAATGCAACAGAGCCTGGGCCCAAAACAATTAAACTACTGTGGCTTTAATTTGAGTACTATTCTTGCATATTAGGATAAGATGGACATAATAGGAAACAAAAGCAATATTTATGCGTGTTATCAATTTCACATTAAATTGTAATTCAATAAAGGTTAAAATTTTTAAACTAATATCTTACCAAGCTGTAGTGTAGAGCACAAAAATAGAAGCAGCTCTAGCAACAGCTGACCGGGCTTCCTTTGATATATTTATGCCATCTGGAATCTAAAAATCAGATATATTTACAATTTTAATAATAATATTTAACAAAAATATTTTAAAAATTTCCTTATAAAACATATTGGTAAGATAAAATAACATTATTCTAATTGTGCAAAAACTTCAAATAAATATTAATAAATTAAGTTTGAGAAAGATAAATATATTTTTAAAGTAATATGCAAAAACTGATAAGAATAAAAGCACATACAAACATAAACCACAAAACAATACTAATTTATTTTAAAATTACAAAATAATATTTTTTAATGTAAGTTTTAAATACATGAAAAGGAATCCAGTAAATATACCCATATGTGCATGCAATTCTAAACATATAATTTTTCATGCAAAAGAGTTAAACCTTTACACAATCTTTTCTCATCATTAGAAATTCAATTTATATATTAATAAATGTGAAAACATTTCATTCTGAAAAGTTGTATAACTGTTCTGAACAGTTAACTGAAAAATAAGTTTTTTTCTTGGTTTAAAAGTGAGAGACAAAAGTTGGAAATGAAGCATACTGTACAGAGTAGAGCTGGACCTCGTTGACAAGCAGTTCAGTCACAAACGAGTCTGATTTACACATGGTTTTACTATTATCTTGTAGGCAATCGCATGTGATATCACTTATTGACATTGTGGTGTCATAATTCTTATTTTTCTCTTTTTATGAAATTCAGATGCACACTTCATTCGGATGACATCCGGGTTTGCTCTTAAGAACAAACACATTAATACCTTTCCCCCCCCTTCTACTTTATACATATGATTCCCTCTTTTTCAAACGAAATACTTTAGTTCAAATTTTTTTTGGTAAGATTTGATTATTAATGTTACACTTAAAAGCAACATTAGGGTTATTGGTGTTGGACCTCATAATTTTGAACCTTGGTCAAGTAAGAAGACACCCAAGGTGGCACTTTTATAATCACACCAAAAGGGGGACTTGGAGCTTACAAAGATTTAATGTGTATCAGCCCCACAATGTAGCAAGTCTTTGATGGAATTAAGACTCAAACTAGAGATTTGACGGAAATATTGATCAAGATTTTATGATCACCACCACATTAGCAGTACATTCAACTATGTATTTTCAAATTTTAAGAATTAAAAGATTTTTTTTTTTTTTGCTTAAGTTATTTCCAGAAAAGGTCAGAAAAAGAGCTAGAACAGTGGAGAACACCAATCTTGACAAATGTCTTCGATTTTTTTGTTAATAAAGGAAATGATGTGCCATTGTCTGTTTGTTTCCCAGAAAAATTATATCACTAAATTTATAATACTATAACTCGCAGTTTAGTATAACCATGAATTCCACTAACACATATTTACAACAACAGGCTGAATATGGACAAAGAAGTGAAAATCAACAGTTTAAATCAACTTAAAGAGAAATTTAGCTTTAACATTAAACAATAGTAATTTTAATATATTAATAAACTAACTTTAATATAACTACACGATATAACTTTCATCAAAGGAACATGAACATAGTAGCAGAGTAGTTTCAGTCGCAAACTCTGGGCCAGCATTCTTTGCATCAAGCATTGATTCTATTCAAGACCCACTATGTAGTGGGACTGATATACATTAATATGTTGAGCAGCTAAATGTAATCAAAATTTAATTTCTTCCTTAGAACATGAAGAGGTATAAAACACTGTATAAAAGTGAAGGTAAACATTAAAGAGGGCTTATAAACATACTATAATAATTAGCTCTCTCTAATGTATAGACAACTTATTCTCAGCAAATTTAACAAAGTGAAGAGCACTTATGATTACACATTTGAATCTATGATCAGAATTCAATGAGCCTTATAACTTACAAGACTTATAATAGCAAGACTGATTTAATGATAATAGATGAAATATTTAATCAAGTTTTATACTTTACTTCATTTCAAAAATAATACAGTTATCACAGAAAGTTAAAGAAAGGAAAGATAGGATATGAAACATCATTACTTCATGTTAATACAAAAACACAACTTACAGCATCTTTTAATATTCTAGTTATTACTGCAGAAGGTAAAGACAGTTCTTCTATTTTATCTGACATTGTTGCAACTGAAACTAAGAAAAATATTCTATAAGATAAATTACAATATCATTAATGAAATCTGTAATAGAACTTTAACATAACGCTATACATACATCATATATCTAAATTTCAAAAAATAATAAGTTAACACTGAATTGGCAAATGCACAAAACAATTTCTTTTCAACAAAAGAAAAATGAAACTTTCAAATTATGCTTCTATCCTTAGTATTCCATAAATATATAGCTTTATAATTCAAGATTAAATATCTTACATTTTTCAATTTTAAATTCCTTACATTAATGAATGAAGCGAATACATTCAGATAGCAAAAGCATAATAGTAATGTTCAAGTTATATCTTTAAATCAAGGGTGTTGAACTCTTATCTAGTCATAAACCAATTTCCAACAAATGAAAGTCAGGAAGACCATGCTATATATAGTTATGTTGGCAATTTTTCTTTCCTTAACCCTGACGAAAGCACACCCTAATAGCTACACAAGAGCCTGCGATGAGTCACATAAGCCCATATAATCACTTTTATGCGAAATTTAGCGTTTTTTTTTTTTTTTTTATTGAAACTTCAAACTATTTTTGTGGCAAAATGAAAAACAAATTGAAAGAAATCGTATATATATATATATAAAAGAAATGCTTTTATATAAAGAAAACCTCGTTAAGTCGTCGCAACACATATAACGTTGAATAAGGTACTTAAATAATACTAAAAGGTAACTAAATTTTCAATTTAATGCATTTAAATTTTGATACATAAAATATATTTACACATATAAAGATACAAACTTAATATTCTTAAATTTAATATTTTAAGTCTCATAACTTTGTCTGCACCATTTCTAATTTATAGGGACTTTCAGGTAGCAATACTGCATATATTTCTAAATTCCATGAATAAAAAGTTCTTGAATCTTGCTGTAATTTGCTGGTTTATTGGGTATATATTGCCTGAAAAAGCATCTACCTCTAAAAAGTTCTAACTTTTCACCAATTGTGATCTATTCACCAAGATTATATAGTTTCTTACAGTTATTTACAAATAATTCAAACATGGATCTTACAAGCGCAAGTTTATCCAGTTCTTTCCTTTTCAAACGATCTCTAACATCATCGAATCTTAGACAACATAACAGAAATAAAAAGCTTTTATAAATCGTAGTCAGATGAAATATTTCAACCCCTGTGGCATCAGTGGCTCAGATATTGCTTACATTCACATGTGATGATTTATGTATTACACGCAGATAAAGAAGACCGAGGAAAACTTTTTCTTCAATTAAATTATTTCTTTTAGTGTCACGTTCTCTATGCAAGCTATTACAATCTTTTCTATACAAATATTTATGCAGTCTACAATGCTCTCCAATATGGTATTATCGAATAGTAATAGCCAAGCATCCACTGGCAATGATATATGCCTAGCCTTACCAACATTTCCTGGCAATTTAATTACGATATTATGCAAGGAAGTTCTTATAATAATTTGTTTTTGTTTATTTTTGTTCCATTCTGAAATGCCATCTTTTCCAGTATAATATTCATTATAGTTGGATGTATCCATTGCATCATCTGAATCAAGTTTATCCTTTGACGAAGTTTCATGAGCACTAAATTGCTCTTCATCGATATATTCTTCATCATCTTCATTTATTGATTCTTCATCAGTAGATACATCCACTAGTAAAGTTTCCAGCTGTTTCATTCCATCTTTATAACCTATATATCGACTCATTTTTAAATTCTCACACAAGCATTATTCAAAAGAAAACCTAAATGCAAGAACGTGCATTGGGTCTAATAGGCCCGAAGAACCAATTTTTAGTCTAAAAACATCTTCGAGGAATTTGATTTTCAACAGAATCAAAAGAGGGTGACTTTGATAGCAACTACTGAAAGACTCAACCATTTTCACCAAAGGGGGAAGGTTTCGCATTAAATTATATAAGCACCCGGGCCTTTTAGACCCAACGCATGTTCTCACAGGTTAATTTTACCTCCTTAGAAAGATGATAGAATTTAATGATGCAAAAGCCAGATGTGGTGCTTCAAACAAGATGTTATTCTAGTCTAAACATTTTATAAAAGATAAAAATTGGTTGGTAAGAAAAATGGTCAGAAATAGAGAAGATCACTAAAGTATCTCAGGGATTAATTACCCATGTTTATCAATGACAGTAAACTCCATGCGAAAGAAAAAGATAAATATACCTAAAAGTCCTGATGCTCTACATACCTGATAAAATCAAGTTCTTGAGAGATTACCTCCACAGAAGAAATATTATTTACAATTTGTCTCATAATGCTCATGCTATTACAGATGTTTCATATTTCATACATTTTGTACAGTAAAAGCATCATTACATATCAAGCAGATTATTTTTTCTTTTACATCATGACAAAAATACTCAATTTCCATTTTCCTTGGAAAAGAACAGCAAATTTTCATTTAATTTTATCACCTGATTTTCATAAAAACTTACATAATGTAAGAGCCTAACACAGATCAGTCATCATACATGTAAATTGATTTAAAAAAAATGTGTGTGTTAGTGACAGTGAAGTTTAATGGTGCGTGATCTAGATGTTTGAAAAAACAGAAAAAAAGACTAAAAAAAAAATTGGTAGAAAAGTAGGGTTAAAACTGAAAAGGATCACTAAGGTATCCTGTAGGCACACCACCAATCCCATGGGAAAAGAAAAATATCACCAACTGACCTTATGAAGGTAAGCCCCTTAGCATAATAAAAAAAATTTCAATTAATTTTTTTTTTTTTTTTTTTTTGAAAAATGTTAATTTACTAGACATAACAGTACAAATTATTAAGCATAATGTAAATAATTTCTTCTTCTATGATACTGCAATATTTAGACAAACTAAGCAAATGTAATTAGTAGAAGAAAGATAAGAGTGTTATTTTATTATTAAAGGACTTACATAGCTACACTTGTTGCAATGGAGGAAATAATGTCAATTCCCCTCAATGATTAATAGTTCATTGGTGAATTTTTTATATATCATGTAAAATTAGAAATTTCAAAAGTTGAGCTATAACATTTTTGTTACCAAGTTATGTTCATTCAGCCAGCATGTTTGCTTTAAATCAATAACATAATTTGGAAACATATAGTTAACAATATAATCAATCTTCTATTTCACCCAATTCATAATTTTTAAACCAAAAATGCAGGTTTGCTTCTAGAGAACTTGCAAAAAAAAAGTTTAGGATAAAATGTAAGAAATCTTGATAATGCTACATCTATGAAAAATAACTCTTTCTTTAATATCCTATGCCAGAATTAGGCAAGGGATACCAAACATACTCTTTATGTACTTTTTGGGGGTTAAAAAATGTGTTTTTCTTTTTTGCTAAAATCTAAAATATACTATTTTTCATAAAACAGAAAAGCTTTAATGAACAAAGGAATCAATAAGATAAACATCAATTTCTTTTTAAATTATACAGTGAAAATTGCAAGTGCAAATTAACAATGCATTTTCAAACTAGGTCGAGTGACACTTGTGGTAATATAATTTTTTTTTGGTATCATTACTCATCTGATTTCAGTGCAAATCAATGGCTCTGAAATAAGTTTAAGTATATGCCTAAGAGTTTTCACCGACTGAATAATTAAACAGAAAAAATCTGTACATATTACAACTAGTTTCTTTCTTATTAGTGTAATAAAATAATACAACTTGAACAATAACCCAAGTTTTAATAATAACATTAAAGCAAGTTATACACACTATTGTTACTACAAGTGACAAATCAGTGGAAATAAGTTTTGTCAATGTTCACTCACAAAGGGTTTTACATAACACTCGGTACTTAAGTAACATACTGTATTTTAAGCACGCACCTATATTTATATTTTACTTTAGACACAAAAATTGCTGCTACTTTATTTATTTAAATTACCATAATTAAAATAAATCACAATTTTATAATTTTACACTAAACCCTGAACAACCCTGATGTTGTTCAGGACCCCCCAAATATATTTTAATTTTCCACAGACCCCCTGAATGATATTGGGGACCCCTAGGGGTCCGTATGGACCACTTTGGGAAACACTGCCTTAAATGGACTGGCCAAAGACATTACATCTTGAAAGATAGTTGATTTTGTTGAAATAGAATACATAGATCTATTAATAGATAGATCATAGTTATCGCAGGAACATCCACCAAAGTTAATTATGAATAAATAAAAAGCAACAAATAGCACATCAAAATAGAAAGCATGGAAAATGAAAATAACTTTTGAAAATAACAAAAATTCTATATTCAGTTAAAAAGAATTTAACTAAAAGAAAAGAACAAAAATATTTTCCACTAAAAGTTAAGCCAATTGTTAAAAGTCACAAATAGCACTCAAGAAGCTCAGTTATAAAACAAGAGAACAACATTCATAAACAAGGTATTTTTACCTGAATAAATGAACAACTTATCATTAAGGATTTGAAATTTTTAATTCCATGTTAGAGAGAAGAAAAGAATCTTCTTAAATAAGTAAGGGAGTTGGGATGAGTATTGAACTTTGTCTTGTATACCTAAGCAAAAAGAGGACATAAGATGACTCTTTATTTGATCATTTACTTAAATTTAAATAATTTTTCAAGAAATGGAACTCAATGCTGAATATTTCCTTCTTTCAACTGATAACAAATGTGTTAAACATTTTTCTGAAAGAAATTAGACCCAATACTCAGAATTTTTATGAAATTTTTTTTTTCATTGTTCTTTACAAGTCCAGTTCATATTGCTGATGTTGAGAGGATCTTTGGCATTATAAAATCAATATCATAATCAGACAGAGACAAAGAGTATTTAGCAGAGGACAAATTTAAAAAGGCTAACCTTTAGTATCGACCACCCTAATTTTTCGCTAAAATAAATATCTTGGAAAGAAATAAGCAACAAACCAATGTATTAGTTTGTACAAAATAAAGAGTAAATTAAAAATGTTCATTTTAAAAAATTTTGTTTTAATATTTCAAAATTATATTTTGTTTTCTACAAGTAATTTATAGCATTGCTCAGATTTTTAAAATTTAATTTCTTGTTCTTTTATATGATAAAACAAATATTTTTATAAAATGGTGCATGCGCGGAGAAAATGCAGTTTAGCGTAACCACTTGGCGAGATTTGAAAAATCGCCAAATTTGGCGATTTTTTATGGCGGAGCCTGAAGCCTTATTCGAAAGGGTTGCCACGGCTAAAGCCACCTCAGTGGAGAGAAAGCATGGTAGCCACAATGGCAAAATATCGCCTAACAATTCCTGTCGCCAAGTGGTTACGCTAAACTGCATTCCAACCACCATATGATGAACTATACAATAGCTTCATAGCTGATACAAACAAAAGTTTAAATTTAATATGCTTACATATCATAAGTCTAATAATAGTATAATACAAATTATAAAGTATATGAGAAAACATAAATTAAGAGAAAGGATATAAAAAAATACTTCCTATCAAAATTCTTATAGAAAAATATAAAAGTACATTGAAAAGTACGTTTAGAGAACAACTTGGGTCTATTCTTTTGAAATTTCGAGCAAAACTTAATTTACCTTTCACACCTATACTTATATCAGGAACACAGGAACAGCAGTTTGAAACAATCGCATTGAGCGGTAAACTAATCACTCGGGAGAAAGTAAGTAAATCTAAAATATAAATTATAACATTAAGAAAACATAAAAACTGTATACAACAAATATTAGTTATTCAAAAAAAATTGACAAGATCTGATACAAAACTTATAAAATAATTTTAAAAAATGTTTAATTTTCATTTGAAGCATCATTTGTTCTTAGTTGCAATATGAACAAAAAACAAAATGTCATGGGCCACATGGCCAAAATACCAAGGGCAGTTGCTTTCATGAAGAGTTTTAGTTTTAGTTTAGTTTAGTTTGGTTTTTATTAACGCCGCACTAGAAGCAACACGAGGGCTATTGGCGACGGACCACGTAATTTTGAACCACGGTCAAGTGACGAGGACGACACCTGAGCTAGCACCCCCCTCTCCTAACAACCATACCATGCCACGGGAGGACTTTGGGCAGCGAACAGATTTAACGTGCATCAGCCCCGGCTACACGGCGGGTCTTTGGAGGACAAGGATCGAACCCGGAACTGAACGAAAACTGTCCGCCGCTAGTCCACAACCTTGATCACTAGGCTACCGCTGCCCCTGCTTTCATGAAGAGGAATGTCTCATGTATACGCATTTTCCACAAAAATGGAAACATGCAACTATTATTCTCTTTCTCAAACCCGGCCAAAACCATTCCATTCCATCCTACCTATCAGTCGACTAAATTCTATTTCTAAAATCTTTGAAAGATTCCAGTTAACCAGAATACTCACTCATGTTTCCACTAATAATATTCTTCCAGATTCACAATTCAGTTTCCGTACTAACCACAGCACTGTCCATCAACTGCTACGGGTTGAGAATGCCATTACTGCAGGATTTAATTCCAAAGAAGTCTCTGGGAGTATCTTCCTCAACAAACAAAAAGCTTTCGACCGCCTCTGGCAGGATGGATTGATCCTCAAATTAATCAAATTAAATTCCCTCTTCATAATAGTTATCTTAAATAAGTAACTTAAAGATATAACATTTCAAGTTAAGCATAATAATATTCTCTCTACAATATGCCATATACAAGCCGGTCAACCTCAAGGATCAGTAACTTCTCCAATTTGCTACAACTTGTTCACATATGATTCCCCTGGGATGTAGGAATCCGGCTCTTAAATCTGAACTCCGTGCACTCAGCAATGAGATTAAACGAGAAATCCAACACTTTTCCCAGGAAAGATGGGGAAAACACATTGAATGCCTCTCGCCTGATACAAACACCCTTTGGAGGGAAACCTCCCGACTCAAAAAGCCTTTTCACACCATTCCGCCCCTGAAGGGCGCCCTAGGCAGTGTTGCTGTAGCTCCTATTGAAAAGGCGGAAGTTATAGCTGATAGCCTTCAAAAACAATTCGAACCAAATGAAGGCGAGAATCCCAGATTCTCAGCTCATACTACTCGAAAAGTCCAAGGATTTTTGGCCTCCCCCACTTGACAAGACCTGGAACCAGTCCAGGCTAGCGAAATTTTGGACTACATACACAACGCCAAAATTAAGAAGGCTCCAGGATTGGATTTAATTTCTAATCGCACTCTTAAAAATCTCCCTCTTAAATTTATTTTTCTTGTCACGTTGCTCTTTAACTTTTTAATGGAGAACTGCTACTTCCCTAAGGCCTGGAAGATCGCCGTGGTGGTCCCCATTCTCAAGCCCCATTCCGATGATTCAAATCCTCTAAATTATCGCCCCATATCGTTACTCAGTTCGTTGAGCAAAGCATATGAATGTGTTATTTTGAAACGCCTGGACCAGTTCTGCAATTCCAGAAATATTGTTATTCCAGAGCAGCATGGTTTTGTTCCCAAGTGCTCTACAGTAACACAGTTACTTAGAGTTACTGAGACGGTCCAACATGGCTTTTCCAATAACAAAGCCACGGGTATGCTTTTTATCGATATTGCCAAAGCTTTTGATCAAATTTGGCATGATGGGCTCATTTCCAAGATGATGCGACTTGGAATTTCGGACCAACTTATCAAAATTATACACTCGTTCCTTGACTCTCGCAGTTTCAGAGTTCGAGTCGAAAACGCAGTCTCCTCCCCCCGACCAATAATTAGTGGAGTCCCCCAGGGATCGATTTTAAGTCCAAGAATTTTTTCTTTGTAAATGACATCCCGAAGGCTGCCAACATTCACTTAGCTGCCCTTCAACATTCACTGCCAACATTCATTAGTATGCTGATGACACTGCTATTATGTCCCAAGACATCTGTAATCGGAAAATTATTGAAAGATTGCAGAGATACATTTCTCGTTTACAGCTCTGGCTCATTGACTGGAAAATTAAAGTTAATGCATCTAAAAGCGCTTGCCTCGTCTTTACGAAACAACGGTGTATTGGCAATTTGCTAGCAGTCACCATTTTTGATCAACCCGTCCCCTGGGTCACTGAATATAAGTACCTAGGGTTATTTTTAGACGCCAAATTAAATTTTGCCCACCACATTCGAAATGCCCATCAAAAGGCTATCGGAATGAGCAGTTTGCTCACTCGCTTGATTTCTCGAAAGAGCAAGCTGGCGATCAGGCACAAAATTTTGCTCTACAAGTCGATCTTAAGACCGATCATGTTGTATGCGTCGCCTATTTGGGCGTCTGCGGCAACCGCCCATCTGAAACGACTGCACGTCTTTCAAAATATCCACCTTAGGAAAATGATAAATGCACCCTGGTTTGTCCGGAATGAAGTCCCGCATAAAGATCTAAAAATTGAACCAATTCTAGAGTTCATTAAAAAACAATCATTAAACTTCTTCAACAGGATCCTTCAAATACCTCATGCACTGCTTCAACAACTCCCCGCGTATGATGCGTCAATCGCATCTTCGCAAAAAAGACCGAGAGCCGCGCTCGGACATTCATATGTCCATTTCCCAGCCTTAAAAAGGCTGCGAGCGCATTGAAGTAATGCATCAGTGATATCCTGCTTTTTCCAAATTCAGGACTTCCCCTCGATAATTGGCAATGCCCAATGGTCAAAATGGACCTCGCGTAAAACTGTCGAGCACTCTCAAAATTTTTAAAATCTTTTGTTCTAGAAAATTAGACACTTTTTAAATTTTAACTGCATTTTCCTAAGATTCATAACTTTTCTCATCACCAGATGTCGCTAATAGCGCTCATTTCGGCTTAATTCTTGTTTTTCAAACTCATATCCTCGCGTTTTAAATTTTCCCTCAAAATTTCTAATTGCATATTTCTTTAAATTGGTTTCGGAACGGCATTTCTTTTTATTTCAATTTAATTTATTAGCTAAATTTTTCTTTTTATAACCTCTCAAAACCCCACGGACAACAGTTTCTCGAAGCCGTAGGATTTGGCGGGGTAAAATCTTCAACCCCGTAAACTGAAGGATCCCCGAAGCTGACTACAATAAAATGGGGAAACTTCACTTAGAGGGGTTGAAGGTTTTTTCGAAACGTGCTAAAATCGCCAAACAGAGCAATTAACATTCCAATGTGGTAGTCGTCCAATTGTGGTTACGTCACACTTGATGACGTAGGAAAGATTCTTAAAGAATCTGAGTAATGAGGTTTTCCTCCGCTACATAAAAAAGTTCTATATAGTTATACCTTTTATAATAACTGTATTTTAAAAAATGAATTATTTGTATCAGTTTTGAACCCTGCTACATAAAAAAATTATAATATATTTCTTATATTGATAGTATTTCAAAAATATTCACTCACTAATAAAAAAAAAAAAAAGCTCCAAATAAAGTTATATATTTAGTAATTCATCGTATTTTAAAAAAAAACACATTATCTAATAAAAAAAAGTTCCAAATACATTCTTACGAGAATACAATTATATATTTTTAGAGTCTGGTCGTATTTTAAAAAAATCATTCTCTCATATATATAAAGAGTTCCAAATTCAATATATTTTTATGACAGAATTTAAGAAAATTATATTCTCTTTCAAAAAGTTCCAAATGCAATTGTATATTTTATCATTCATAGTATTTTAAAAATACCATCTATCATGTGATATATGATATGATATACATGATATATAAAAGGTTCAAACCTCAATTATTTTGTAATTAATTGCATTGAAAAATAATTCTTTACACTCGGATTCGAATTTACTTCTAAAATAAAAGCTTTTAAATCGCAGGTATTCTTTTATAATATTATATTTCTAAAAACAATATTTTTTACGCGTTTTAATCGTTTTCTTTTTAAAATTTTTTACAACACTGCTTGGTGAATATTTTAAATGCTGTCACAGGAAATTAAAATTTAAAGAGATTCATGTCTTAGAGATGAGGTAGGTACAGCACAGCTGAAAGGATATTTATCATTCCAATATATAGAAATTCGTATCAATCTTTATTAATGGAAACAGTTTATAATTATTAAAAATCTGAAATATATTATTTAATCAAAAATGGAGAATTGATGCTTATTCAATTTTGTGTTCAAGATACAGTTAGTAGTGTTCTTTTTCTCTCCATGGAGATTGTGTCTGGAAAAACACATGGTGACGCGCCCGATACGATGAGCAGTGTTTCGACCTCTCTATGAATCAACCAATTTCTACTTTTTCCATTTCATTTAAATTATAGTTGCCTTTTTTCTTTATCATGACTGTGTTCTCGCGCTATAAAACTCACCGACTTTCTACTTATCAATTTATGCAGAATAGAACAAAACATATGGACTGAATTCTACAAGTAGATTTTAGTCTCTCTTCTCGTTTTATTCTAAAAGTATTATTACATTTATTTCATAATGCAAATAAATATGAAATATAATGAAAATAGAATTATTCTACAAGGGTAAGAGATTCAATAAACTTCATTTAGTCGCTTATGAATTTTATGAAATAATACTACATTTCATTTCGTTCTTCTTCTCAATCTCATTAATCCTTTGAATAATTATACATATATGTGAGATTATACAAATAGTTTTGTATTTCTCATCGTCATTCAGCCTTCATAATGATGATAATTTTTTATTTGAGTCTATTTTTAATAAATTGGTTCGTTGAAAAAATTTTAACGGTCTAATTGACAAGAATGTATTTGATTAAGATTTTGCAAAATGTCTTTAACACTTTTATAATTTATTGCATTTTCTTTTACACGCTGAATTAAGTTAGTAATATTGATCAACGTCATTTTATTTAAATGACAAACTGTATATACTATTCCTCGGATGGCGTTATTTAGAGTGATTCTGAGATTTAAAGCATTTTTTCAAAATAACGTAACATACAGATTCCCGTATTTTAGCATTTTCTCAATTTTATAGTTAATACAAGGCATTTTAACTCATTTTATAATTATGTAAATATTTAGAATTTCTACTTTTAGTGTTTTAAATATATTACTGATAATTTAACTAATTTTTTACCTTGTTGTAAAGCTGATAAAATCAAATTGGTAATAAAATTTCAGACAATAAATTACAACATTAAAAACTTTCATATAGATTGATCATTTATTAATAATTTTAAAAGGAAAAATATATATCCATGTGAAACACAAATAAATTTGAATGATTTTTCTTCACCTGTACATTCCTACAAATAGCTTTCGCCCTTGGGGCATTGAAATCCCAGATCAAAACTGGAGAAAAACCTCTCTATGTCTTCTTGAAACATTGATAGTCACAAGAAAGTAAAACAAATTTATAGAG
>BMAW01060652.1:0-22977 GCA_019974015.1 Nephila pilipes | reverse complement strand
TTCCAAACATTTGTATAAGATTTAGATTTATAACTTTTAAAGATTTCTTAACAATCGGGGCTTAAATTTTGTTCAAAATCTTTCTTGGGAAACAGAGAATATAACTTCACGGGGTATAATCATTCACTATTATTACAATAACATAAAGCCATTATAAAATAAAACATCAAAATTATGTATAAAGGATAGAATTTTCGAAACAATGAATAAATTTATTTAAAGGTTTTTACTTCCTTTAATAAAAATATAAAAAAAGAATTTACTAAGCGTAGCTCTTGCAAACACTTTTAATGATCATATATTATTGTTTTTTACGTCACTTCTTATAATTTTATTTCGTTTTCATAATAAGTTCATGTTCATTTTGAAAAAAATTGTATAATTCGTGGATGTAACTACATCTCTCGAATTTCAACATAAGTTTCCTTTTGATTAGTCAACCAGGGGAGTCACGGTAGAAACTAGAGTAAGACTAAAGATGAAATATAAAACATAATGAACTCGATGACAAATGCAATGGTTTGACTTAAGGCCACATGTAAAAGATTATTAGATTTAGTAATATGGATGATGAAGCTGATAGTTAAATACAGAGTCTTGATTCAGGTACAGACTTCAATTGAATGATAGTTATAACTTTGGGGTATTTGTGATTTTCTCTACACTACCCTCGGGGTATTGGTACACTGTATGTGAATTGCATAAAATTACAATTTCTTCCCATCCCAAATGAAATCTGATTAAGTAAACTATATAAAGATAAAAATGCTGTAAATTGAATTAGAGATAGTAACATATAAGTTAAATAGAATTGAATGGAAAGAGAAGGAATATTGAGGATAATGGCAAGCAGATTTATAATAGCAAGTTATTATTATAATGGCAAGCTGATTAAGTTAGATTGAATCATCGTAATTAATCGTTTTTTAATGAAGATTCCGGTTTAAGTACGCCGATTCGAATCTACTGTTATCGAGTTTAAATCAGAACGAGTGATTTGGTAAGCTAAGACTTTATTATTAAATTGAAAACAAGGCATTATTGAGTTAAGAGGAATTCGAGAGAGAGCTACCTTAGTCATAATTTAGTTGTTAGTAAAGTGTTTTGTCCTTCTCTAACGTATCTGCAATCGGAATTTTGAGTTTATTGACTCATTATTTAAGCTTTAATATGGCTAAAGAATCAAATAATGAAGGCGATGTCACATACACAAGCACGTATTTCAGTGGCTATTTATATTTTCATGCAGCTATATATTTTTAAAAAAAACCGGGTTAATAAGTGTCAAAAACAAACATACGTTAAGCGGATTCTGTAAAACCTTTCTTCGGTTGTGACATTGGGTTCTTTCGCGATTTTCTAAACAACTAACTCTACAGATTTGCTTCTAATTACGTTTGAATTAAGAATTCCCCCAGTAAAAGGAAACGGGACTCATGTAAATTATAAATTGTGAAGTGTTATGAATAGATTTAATAAAATAAATTTATAAACGACGAAGAATTGAATAAGAATGTTAGGAGTTAGAGATAGAAATAGTGATTTGAAGTGACCTAAGGGAAGCATCTAGAGAAGCCGAAATTAGTCTAAGGAATTTCCGGACCCTAGTTATGTATGATGGGTTAAGGATTCGAACTCTCAACCCCTGTTATTGTCTTCACCTGGACGCTAATGAGTTGGTTAGAGAAAGATAAAATTGGAATTCAAAACATTAATTCAAACACATTTAGTCAGTTGAACCGCAAAAATATGCAAAGTCGATAGTAAAATTAAAAAATCATAACTTTGAAGAAAATAAATAATTTCCTTATAAACAACTGAATTTCTAATTGCTTCAAACTATTGTTTGTGACTCTTGTAGTGAAGATTAGTAATGGTTACTGAGAGAAATACTAGCTGACGTACATTATAAGTAATTTATTACTTAAGTATAATAGTTGTATGATGATGTTTCGCATGAATTAAAAACTTCTGCTATTGTGTAAATGTAGTATCAGCTTGTAATTCAGATGATTTTTGCCTTAAATTACTTATTATCCAACTAAGGAACATATAGTTTCATCCAAAGAAAAGATATTTGAAAGAAATTTATAGCTCTTATTTTTTACATTTGTCGACATTTAAAATGTTATTTTGATTGAATATACGCATTAGATATAAACCCCTTAATACTAAGCTCAAAAATGTATATTGAAATTAAACAATTATTTTGCTAAATTTATCACTATTGGGTTGTGTATTTGATTGTAAAAGCATTATTAAAAATCTTATGATAAACTAAAATTGAAAAATCTTGGAATCCAATTGGTTGATAAAATTCCTTCTCTTTATTTTTAATTTAATTTGAAAACCCATAATTGTATTTTAAACAGAATAAAAAATATTTTCTTATAATATCACTGATGTAAAAAACCATTATAAAATTTTATCTCTAATTAATGATATTTTTTAAGTAAGACAAAATGAAATTCCATTTTCTACTTGAATATTTTGTATTTAAATCACTTAATTATATCCAAACAATAGTATTCACACTATTTAGAAGTACTTTTTTGAGCATTTAAATATTCTAATTAAAAGGTATACTGGTGTACAGTTTTTCGAATAACGATTCTGTGAAGTAAAGAAATAGGCACATTGTCTGAAAAAAAATTAACATGAAATGTTACTGTATAAAAAAGACGAATATATCCCAAATATTTCATTTCTTCAACTCATAAAATGTTGATCGGGAGAAGGGAGAAAAAATCTTGTTGTTTGTTACTACAGCAGAGTCCTCAGCTTTGCTGGAAGTCATAACTACACGCTGCGTTTGGATGTTGCCATCTAACAAAATTAAAAATAGATCTCAAATAATATCTTGAGGAGATCAATAGGGCAACATGCTGTAAATCAATGCTACCATGTAATTCTATTTTTTAGTTAAAACTTTTAGGAACCTAAAATGATAGTATTTACTGAAGGATAGCATTAACTTTTGTCTCAATTGCATCTGCTTTGTTATTTATAATTAGGTAACAGGGCGGTGTTTGCCCTTTTACAGGAAAATATCAGGTCTAGTTCTTGCGATGTCTATTACTTTTACTTATGTTTGCATTCGTTTTTTCTTTTATTTTTCTTTGTTGCTGCCACATACATTAATTAGTTTTCACGGAGCTCAATACGTGTTAGCTCATTCTCGATAAACCGATCAACAAACCTCGCAGTGAACTGATTCTATTTTCATATACACATCAACTGAGATAACCAATTGTATCCCATCGACTGAACAAAGATTCTGATAAAGTATGATTTCCGATCTTTTTATACATGTCGCTGCATTTGTCGCGTTTCTGACGTGAAGTATACACAAAGCTTCTGTTTAGTTTTTAAGCTAACAAATGATGTGATTACATTTATTTGTTTATGTTTATTGGACGACTATGAAATGATGATTTAAGAATTTTTGAAGAGCCACAGTTGCTACCAGAGGTCAAGGTTACTTATGATTGCTAGACACTAATCGCTGATTCAAAAGGCTGTCTTCGAAAAATTAAAAAGAAACATCTGCAGTTTGGAGAGAGTAGTAAAGCTTGGGAAGGTTTACTAGTTCTATCTTGCAGCATTGGATTGAATGGATATTAATATTAATAATATATATATTCATGTGTGTGTAGTTTTCTGCAAGTAAGAGTTGATTCTCTTTTAAGTTAAGAGAATTAATAGTGTATAAAAGGATTATTTTTATGGATTATTTCATTTTCGACAAAACAATACTAGTTCTTTTATTTTTCCAGCCCTGGCTTTTTTTGATACCGTCAACACGTTTGGCTATTTTGCTATTAATAAAATAACATCATTCCCTCGCTTATTATTTTCGTTTTTCACGTTTGATCACCAGCTTAGCTTTGTTTATCATGACCGGTACGACCAATGTAACTGGATCTTTCTATATGAAATATTTCACATCGTGTTTTAGTCTTTGTTTATCGCAGTTTTATGTTTGACAGCCGCATTTACTGTCTGCTCATGCCATTAAACTCGACGGATGAGCACCATCTGTCATAAAATGTGATTTCATGAAATGCTAATGATATAATTTATCACAAAGAATGGGTGTAATCAGATAGTCTTAAAGAAAAACAAATTAATAACTCATTATAAGTATAATGTAATTATCTTTCAAAGAACAGTCATAATTGCACGGCTTTCGGGATTTAGGACCCAACATCAGAGATCAATAATTTTTTTTAAAAACTTTTTCAGGAGAAAATGAATCAATGTTTCAAATGAATCATTTTATGTATATTAATAAATATGTTAGGGGCACATATTTGAAGCTCTTTAAAATTACTCTGTTTTCCATTAATTTATAAAGGCTTAAAATTAGGTAAGAATTATTCTCAAATTTAATTAATACTTGTTCCTTGGGTATATAAACCTCACTAGTCGATGTGTTCTTATTTCTTTCTTTACTCACAGTCATCAATTCATGATGCAGTCATTTTTTAATTAAATGTAATTATAAATTTGATTTTTGATCAATTTTAAATTTAGAAACTAATACTCAATAAGAATATATTTTGACATAAAACGATGCAAATCGTTTTCAGGGATAACACATAACTATATAAATCCATTATTTGAACTCATGAATTTGATTCATTTTGAGGAATGTATGACTCAATAATATATTTCTAAAATACAGGAAAAAAAATATCGATTGTCTGAAAATGTATGCAACAAAAAACTCAATAGAAAAAAATTTATGCATGTTTCCTGTTTATTTTTGTTTTGATTAAATACGAGCAGGATATAATGAAATTACACAATTGTGTAACATACCCAGATAAAATTGAACGTTTTTGATATGGAATGATATATTACATTAGTTTATAGTAAAATAAAAAACACTTAAAAAGCGTTATTAAATTGAGGAAATGTTGCAATTATTCTCTTTAGCTTAACTATTATATGATTGTATTTTATGTCGAGCAACACGCACTGATATTACTCAAATTTGATGACACCGGACAGAAATTTTATTTTATTGCTCTAGATACACGCTTAGTGTACCATTTTGGAAGTGCTCACTGATTTGAAGAATTGTTGTTTAAATTTTTTATTATCAAGTCCATTTACTCATTTATTACTTTTATAATATTGATAAACTGGATTTTCAGTGGTTTGTTACCAAAAAATGATGAATGATTTTTTTCTTATCACAAGAAGTATACTTTTGAAAATAACTCATAATAATTTCAGACATTTCCGGCAAGGCAATGTAATTTCTATGAATTGTATTTTTTGAGTGACTGAAACTAATGAAACGTTAGAAAAATATTTCTAAATATGTTGATTTTCCAAGAACTGCCTCTTTTTCTTAAGATTAAGACGGAAAAGTGAAGATAAATTGATTTCATGGAGTTTGAATATATATATTCTAATATAAAAAATATACAGTTTTTTTTAATTCTATTACCATATAATGTAGCTGCATCATTTATAATAATTTATTCCGCCTTTAAGAAATATTTCGAATCAGTTTTGATTTCCGTACTGATATATAAAGAACCATTGAGAGATATTATTAAGTTATATTAATTTTTTCAACCTCATTAAAGTTAATAATAAATATGTGAAAACGTCCTTTTCATTTATATCGTTTCTAGAAGTGAAAACTAAGTTTATTTCTTGCTTGCTTATTTAATTTCACTAACATAATTTGTTACTAAATTCAAAGAAATCAAAATCTTTTTTTAACTTATCCAAAAAAATATTCTTCATTGAAGGCTCAGAAAACATTTTTCACCGTTATAAAAAACAACTTAAGGTGTCAGGAAAATAAACTGAATCTTGAAAGAAACATGTAAAATTTTATTTGTATAATTTATTGTTATTCTTAAATATCCTGAATTTAAGTTACTGTTATCTTTCCAAAAGCATTTCAATGTTTTCCTGAGCACTTCGTTTTAAATTGAATATTTTAGATTGAGTCTTCAAGTAAGTACATATTTATTCAAACACTTCCTAGTCATTAATACGCGAGAGTATATGAAACCAAAAATATCGAAGTAGTTCTCTGTGAATAACATGTTTTAGAAATAATGTTTAAGCAAAAAAAACATAAGATTCTTTTTATACATTTGATTTGTTCATTATTTTATTCATATATCTGATTGCCCGATAACAAAACTTTTGAAAGAATTTCAGAACTTTCTGATTTCAATGATATTCATTTTTTGTGTAAATGTATTTTGCTTTGAACTAGTTTTCCACTAATACTATGTTTGAATCGAAACCCACTGCATTCCGTAAACGTTTTTAACACTATTAATAATATAAATCAATTTTTTATTAATTTTCATTTTAATTGAATCCTATGACAATATTTAAAATAGGTACCACATCGTATAATGTTTTCTATTTTTTAAAAAAATTTTTCCAAGGAAATTAAAATACTTAAGTATGTGCTTACACAGCATATTTTTTGCAAATATAGATGAAGAGAAGTTTTAAATTTACCGCAATTATTTCATTCTTTTAAATTTCTTCTTTAATGCTGGTAAATAGCAAGAAATAAATTATAATATTATACTTAATTTTACTTTATTTTCTGAAAGAAACATAAAATTAACACCAAATTAAGCGTGTCCAAAAAATTCATTTTATTGTCTTTAAGGATAAGTTGCCTACACAGTTCGAGTATAATTCAACTCTGTTTCCATATTTCAGTTAATTTTACGAATGATTTTCAAGAATTTCAGTTAAACTGAGCCATATTTTAAATGTTATATTTCACGTGGAGTTTCGCTAATTATTAGAGATAATTGAAAATATTCTTCTATGATTAAATGAAATTTAATGCAATTATTTCTTATTTTAAATTGGAGTCTTAGAATATTTTCACATTTATGTTTATTACCATTCTTTTCAGTCTCTGATACTTACTAGAATACATACATTCATGCATGGACTAACACATCACAGTAGAATAAATTGGATATCAATCTTATATAAATATTTTAAAAGGCCAAAACTTTAAACTCAAATAGAGTTATTGATTACTGTAAATTTATTTTTGTATAAATTAAAAAAAATATGTTTCCTACATAGAAATAATTTAGATCATTTAAATTTAGTTAACGAAAATGAGATAAAATAATATAAAACTGCCCTTCATTTCTGCACACATAAATATGTTTTTTAGAAAAATTATTAAAATGAAATTTCTACAGTAAATATCTCTTGTTAAAAAATTGCCTTTAATATCTATATAAGACGCTGATAATGATCATGTGACATGATCTCTACTTTAAAATAATAAAAAAATACTTATTTCACCCCCACAAGTACCTTAATTTAATCTATTTTATTTTCTATTCTACTATCCTTTTATTTCGTTTCAAATACGAGACAGTGTGATGTTACTGAAAAGTAATATCTGTTCTTTAAATTTATTTAAAAAAAAAAACAATTTAATTCTAAAAAATTATTGTGGTTTACTCCTCTATTATATCTAAAAAATAACTAGTCTTGACCTTTGTAAATTAAATATTATGTCGATGCAACTCTTTAAAAATTTTATTTTTTGATAATATATTCATAGGATCAGGGTGATATTTCTTTAGAAAAATGAAATTTCTGCCCGCAAACTATGCGTGATACCGAAATTTCTTTCCAACCAAACAATCGCAACCTGCACCAGATGTCTAGATAGTGGTGCTGCAGTGATTGAAATTGTGAAAACTTGTAATGTATTCCACCTAGTCATTAGCGTCGCACTTAGAAGCAACCCGAGCTCTGGGTGTCGGATCTCGTAATTTGGAACATGTATGAGGATACCTGAGCTGGAACTTCTTCCAAACTTCCAGACCACGACAAAGGGAGATTTGGAGCATTAGAAGAATAAGTGTTCATAAACCCACACGCGAGGAATTGCATTCTAATCACTACATATACAATTTGTAATGGAATAATGAAATATTTTTTTTGAAACTCAGTGCTTTGTGTTACTATTTTCAATTGACATCAATCCGATTACCTCTTTTTATATTTAGAGTTGTCTCCACCGGATCAGAGCCAAAATACATAATACAATATATGATGCAAAGGTTATGTAATGATATTAGGGATTATTGAATTACCAGCAACCGCAAAAGATTTCTGAGGTAAGTTAAGCTTGACACTCTTTCAAATTGCATTTTTTTCCTTTTTCGATTTCTGTTTGGATATCTAATGGCTTTTTTTTTCAAAATATGTCTAGAAATTGGCCGAAATATCAATTTGTACTTTATTTCTCCCTGAAGATATTGAGAATGACACACACATGTACACGGTGTTGCTAGAATATTTTAACATCCATGTAGCAGAATTAGAGTATCCTAATGATCATGGCTGTCTGCGTTGTTTTCGCCGAGTTGTGTGTTCGAACCCTGATGCCACTAAAAACCCGCAGTATATCGAGGCTGATCCACATTAAATCTGGTCCCAAGATTTTTCTTTGACGTGGAGCTGAAGTTTGGAGAGAAAGGTGTCGTCCTCGTCGAGAGACTAAGGCTCAGAATTACGGGGTCCGTTACAAATAGATCTCACATTGCTTCTCATCGTTACGGCAATAAAACAATAAATGAATCAAATCGAACCAAAGTGATGTATGAGATGCAAGGCTTTACGCATCAACTATTGTTGAAGGTTGTAATGGTGTCATATTTTGAACACTGATGTACTAGGAAGTTTTCCTCTAAATAAATAAAATCTTTTAGCGAAACTTATGAAATGATGCAGATTTCTTACAGTGATGATTATTTGCCTCGGTGGACCGTGTGTTTGTGATTTTAGGGAAGACTTCAAAGATATTAATAGAATGAAGCAGCATCAGTTTAACTGACCCACATTTTGAAGCCCTTCTACTGCATTGAAAATAGATTGCTGAACAATTAAATTGCTCTTGGAACATATAAGCATTGATAAAGAAGCCGCCCGTACAATAATTTCAAAAGAATTAAGAAGGTGGAAGGCTGGTCACACGTTCACTTCGAAAAAACCGTGGCTTTTTATCAAGATCTTATTCGATGCACAATCATGGAAACACTATGGGTGACGAATCAGGGTGCTTGACCTCCAAACTAGCAGAATCTGAGAATTCAGACACCGAAGAGGCCGAATGTTCAATAGGTTTACTGAAACTTAGCAATGGCGAAACAATTTCTCTCTCAAATATCTCGAGTGAACAAAAGGTTGATAGTTTTCTTTTGTGTGAGAGGGAATAATTCACTTGAAATAAATCCCTCTGAGACAAACAATGAATTCAATTATATGAGCGGGTTTTTTTTTCTGGTGTCATGGAATCTCGAGTATTCACTATTTTAATCATTTTCTTATTACAATACGACACTTTGCATCCATTTAATACACACAAAAAACACAGAAAAAAAACATGAAATGGATTTTAGAGTCTTTTTAAGAACTTAACGCTCATCGTTGCGTCTTCCGCCTTCAGGTCTTCAACTGATTCGGGCTCTGACGATATATATATATATAACTACAGGGCACCAGTACTACTGGGTGACCCTATTCAGAGGGTTCAATTAAACTCAATTTAAGAGAACATCTGTTTGCTTATTCTTTTAAAATTTCTGGAATCTGATAGGGCATTTGCATTTTAGATTTACTATTTGGCAATACTTTGATTGAATGGTCACCAACTTTTCTTACTTTGGAGGTTTCAGATAATACAGCTTGATTCTTAATTAATAAATGAATAATTTTGATCAGAATTCAGATAAGAAGAATTCAAGTGTTCACTTATATAAGTTTCGTCGGTTAAAATACATTTCCTTACAGGTGTGTTTTCATTATCTCCAAAGTCAATATTTGTCTCATAAATGACTCCGATGTTGTTAGTTTAAATATTAAGTTTTCTGATTTTGTTCTCATGAATGTGTTTTATATTATTAACAAGCATTTTAACGAAGGAATTGTGTGCACTTCGCTTTTCTACAATGGTGAAAGGAAATGTTCATCTCTCTTACATTTTATGTGTACTGTCAGGTGAAAGAACTATAACTTTATCACCTATTTCGAAACTTTTATACTATTTTCAACGATTATGGTAATAATCATAGTTCGCTTGGTTAGTAGAAGAAGTAATACCCGCTTGCTTGGCAGCAAGTTGAAGTTTGATCTTCAGATCATGGAGATAATTCGCAAAAGATTTTAATTATACAATGGGAACGGGAATGTCTTCCCTCTAAAAGACTTTTAGAATCGTTGAGGGACCGGTAGGACGTCGTCCATACAACATCTGAAATGGACTAACACGCGTTGTTTGATTAGGTACTTCCCAATAAGCTCATTAGAAAAAAGGTATATGCTTATCCCGATCGTTAGGATTTTCCCTCATAACATAATGTATCACATTTTTCAATACACCATTCCATCTATCGATGAGACCATTAGATTGTGGGTGTCCCGGAACAGAAAATCTAGGAGAAGATCCTGTTCTTTTGTGAGACTGGAAGTAAATTTATTGCCCTGATCGGCAGCAATTATTTTGGGTATACCAGTTCTTGAAAATATTTGTAATAATGCATCGCAAATTGATTTTTCCGTTACATTCCTTAGGCAGATGGCTACAGGCCCTCGAGTGCATAGGTCTGTTGTGCAGAGTATAAACTTGTATCCTCTACTACTAGGTTCAGTGGGGCCTATTGTATCAAAATTTATGAATTGGAAAGTTCATTAGATCGTGCTACAGGAGTTATGCGAATTTCATTAGATGGTTTCTTTTAGCTTGTAACTGGCATAAAACTCAACTGTCGCGAAAATATTGTACATCCTTTTTTCACGCTTGGCAGAAAAAATAAATATCTTAACCATTCTAAAGTTTTCTTTTTCTGCAAGGGCTCATCCCTTACACAAATTGAAATTTATTTGAAACCGAAACTAAATCATTGCTGATACTATATATACCACTGTCCATAACTGTACTAGTTAATCTTTCACAGGATTAATGGAGTTGTGCATAGGTATCCTACTATCTTGAATAGAATTAGGGTTTATATTAACTATTGTATTCTCAACAAGATTGTCAGAAATATATTAATGAGATAACTGGATTTCATCAACTCTAAGATTATCTACAGTACATTCCAAATTATTTTTAGTTGCAATCAAATCATTATAAGCATTCGAACTTAATAAAATATCATGCACTAAATTAACTACCGTTGCACATATGATGTTATCAAGTGTATATACAACATTAGACTCAGAATTTATAAATATAAATTCCCATTTATTAATGGTGCAGCAACTTGAAAACCATTACAGATCTTAAAACAACTGGAGTTTCGAGAAATATCGAAAAAACCAGCAAGCGAGAATTCAAAATTTCTATATTTTTAATCATTTTTCATTATAGGACGATGCTTTACATACATTTAACATACACAAAACCCAAAAAAGAAAAAGGACTTTAAAAGAGTGCAACGAGCTTAACGCTCATCGATGCGTCTTGCGCCATCGGGGTTTCGTCTTCAACTGACTCGGGCGCTGACGAGCTCTATACATCTAGAGGACGCCAGTGCCGCCCAGCAGTGTTCTAAAGGGGTGTGACGAATTGGTTTTTGATATACATGCAAAGTGCGAGGTCAGACTTGAACTCAAGCAAATTGGTTTTTGCTGAAACATAATCAATTATCCTAAGAGGCAGCAATTATTCGTTACTTTTTGACGAAAAAAATAAGACCATGTGGACCTTTCCCCAGTATTTTCCGGAATTGACACCGGCAGATTTCTTTTTTGTTTCCAAAGCGGAAACTGAATCTAAAAAGATTGTAATTAGATTATATCAAGATAATGTTACGAAGGAGCAACGAGGTATTCCAGAGGAAACCTAGAGCAGCTCGAGGATCGCATCGAACAAAATATAGCTGTCCAAGGTTATGTGTAGAATAATTGATAGTAAATATTAAATTTATTTTTTCTTTTGTTTATGAATTCAGTCCTAAAACACTTTCGCCACACTGTGTATACATAAAATATTTAGTTCCAAGAATGCAAACAAGTATAGAATGGGTGAATAAAATGAAGATCATATTCCACGGAAACATCTCTCTCCAAGTTTCGAAACATAATACTTATTTCTATCAACTTGATCCAGTAGATTGTGAAATATTAATAAACAGAAATATGTTTCGACCATTATCAGCACAGGTTATGTACAATATGCTAATCATTATCCGAAATTAGTTAGAAACCGATGAGATTTAAATTCATATAGATAGAATTAAAGAGGAAGTTTGAAACATTTTTGTCTTTCCAAAAGAATGACTATTTTGGAGGGAAAGATCGTTTTACAGACAATGTTAGAATTCGTAATTAAGAAATTAATGCTGAATATGTAGGGGTGAACTTGCCATCGACATTTTTGGCAATCGCATTTGGTTATCACGATGGCGACACATTTGGCCATTTGATGGCCAAATTTAGCGGCAACTCCAGATCGTAGTAGACGAGTGAAAGATTTTCCAAAACAAATTATATTATTTTTTGGTTTAATAAATGTTTCTAAGTCGTAAGTGTGTGTGTTGGTGTATGTAGATTATTTATGCTAATAGGGCATTTTAATTTTGCGATTTGACTCAGCGCTTGGGCTACATTTGAACTGTTGAGATCGTATATTTTTATACGTGTGTATTAATTGCATCTTCTTAGTAGCAAATAACACATCAATCAATAACTCCCGAGACTAACATTGAAAACAACATTTTTTTTGCAAAATTTTTTTTTTTACCCATCAACAAACACCTTTTGTTAATCACCTTTTAGGGATAGTCAATCGTTCCAACGCTTTTCCAAATCTTTTTTTTTTTTCACCATTTTGCAAAGAAATCTTTTGTTGACCGAGTAAATAAGCTATAAACAACTGATCATCGACTCGTTGTTGCTTTTGTTCCATCGAAAGCAATCGCGGCACCCACTTGGAAAAAACCATTTTCACTTCACTTCAAAAAACCTTTTTCAGTAAATACACTTCCATATGATATCTGTGTCATCTCAGCAATCTCACGGAGCTTCACTTTACGATCTTTCATTATAATTCTTGTCACTTCACTCACATTTTCCGGTGTAACGGCTTCTACAGGTCTACCCGAGCGTTCCGCGTCATTTGTGTCGGTACGACCACGTTTAAACTCGGCAAACCACCGACAAATCGTTGCTTTTGATGGACAAGAGTCCGGGTAACGTTTTTCAATCCATTGTTTCGCTTGCACGGTGTTTTTACCCATTAAAAAACAATGTTTTATCAGAACACGAAACTCGGTTTTTTCCATTTTTTAAACAAACTACAAAACGACTTTACTCCAACCTCGATAACTCAGCTGTTTCTGGTCCGATCGACTTAAAATTTTGACACGTTTCAAGCAAAGGTTAGTACTCTAGAAAGACCTGGTTACTGGTTTACTACGAGAGCCATCTCTGGGTTAGTCTCGGGAGTTATTGATTGATGTGTTATATATATGTATGTGTGTGTGTGTGTGTGTACACTGTATAACAAAAACAAAAAAAGCACGAAGAAGGAAATGACCGGTCAAGAAAAAAAGTGGCGGATAAGAAAATTATGTACACATTAGAAAATGATTAAAATTTCAGAAAAATTGATTGATTCATTTCAGAGTGACATAGATACAAAGTAACGAGCTCTATTAGGTGTTGACCCACCTCTAACCTAGATGCAAGCTGCCACACGATGTAGCATAGAGAAATAAAGATCTCTGGTGTATTTCTTGCCAAATTGGCTCCAATTGTCAGGCTAGGTTATCAACACTCCCTGGTAGATGCAGCCGCCTTCCCATCATATCCCATACATGTTCCATTAGAGAGAGATCTTTTTGGCCAAGGAAGTGTTTGGCAAGCTGTAAGAGAGTTTATAGCAACACGTGCCGTATGTGGTCTGGCATTATCTTGCTGAACAATAAGGCCAGGATATTGCAAAAGGAACGGGAGCAAAACAGGTCTCAGAATGTCGTCGACGTACCACTGTGCTGTAAGTGTGACTGTAATGGCGACCAAAGGAGTCCCGCTCTAGAGGGAAATGGTACCTTAGACCATAACTTCTGGTTGAGGGCATTGGTGGCGTGCAATAGTGAAAGAAGGATCACCTCGCTGCCCTGGGCGTCTCTCTACGCGTCTTCGATGATCATCAGGACACAGTTTTAAACGGGATTCGTCGCTAAACGTTATACGTCCTCAGTCAGCCTCATTCCAACTTGATTGAATAAAGTATCACTGTAATTTGGCTCGACAGTGTGCAGGCGTGAGTGGCAGAGGGTGTAGCGGTCGGTACGAGAGTAGATTTCGCTCTATCAGCCGTCTGTGAATGATCATGGTGAACACTAGTGCGTGGGTCGCACGTCTGATGGTCGATAACGTGGAATCAGGTGCTGTGGCTGCTGATCTGACAAACACTCTGTCCTTCAGACTCTGCTGTGGCCCTAGGTCTACCGCTACCAACATGACGCTGAAATCTGCTATTGTTCCACCCATTCTTGCCAGCATCTTCTTATAGCCGCATCGCTTCGACCCATATGATCGGCGATTCTCCGATTTCCCAACTTGCCTCTTTTATTCTAATGATGTCTTTCAAACTCTGATAGTTGCTCGTAATGAGCTCGAATCCTGCATCGAGGCATTTTTTCAGCCTTTGAAAGGAAACCCAAATCACAATGCAACAGAAAATGTGACCATCAAATAGGAAATTGCTTCTTATATACACCTGTTTAATGCGCAGTTCCGAAGAAATACAGCTCCCTGTATTCGTTCATTGGACTCCAAATTTTAATCATTTGCATGTTCGGTTCAAATATCTTTTCATACGAAATTTAATTACAGTCGGTGAACTTCATCTTGGTGTGTTGTTATTTTTGTTATATAACTAGTGTATGTATGTATGTATGTATGTATGTATGTGTGTGTGTGTGTGTGTATATATATATATATATATATATATATATATATATGGATATATATACATACATGTTGTTTAGGTGAGTATGTAACCACATATTTCATTAGGAACAAGAATACGAAATGAAAAAAAAAAAAAAATAGAATGAGTACAAAAAATTACGTGAATAATTTAATGTATAATGTTGCAATTGCCTTTGGGCAGATTCATAATTTGTATTTTGGACTGCTGCTCAAAATATCGAATTTAGAAGTAGTTTAATATTATTAGCGTTAAGTTTATTTTGAATACTCATTTGTGTACTAATATCTTTGTTTCCGAATGTTAAAAATGGAAAAACACTGGTGAAAAATGAATTAAATTCTTATTACTTTTCTTAGCTCTCAAAGAAATACTATAAATATATTTTATGTCTTTGTGACATGAGGAATGATATTCTCTTGGAGTGCATGATTTGCTTTTCCATTAAATTGAACCCTATTGAACTCTATCTGGACTACTGCTGACTTACACTTGGAATGTGTGACAAAATAATGAGGTTCGATTAATATATGAAACTACTGGAAACATACATTTGCACTGAATTGAATTTTTTCTCTTTCTTTACGTTAAAAGTTACTGTAAAGAACAATTTTTCAAATGTTTAGGGAAGAAGAGGAGAAAACTTATTTTTGTTGACACTTCAACAGGAATTTGGCCAGTGCTAATATAAATAAATTGTTGAAATAGCGTCAGAAAATTATTATGAATCATGTATTGTCAAGTATAAGGTGTGATTCAAAGCATATACCGGTTACTTGTCTTTCCTCTCTTTGACATTTCTTGATATGTAGTGACTAATTTCAGGGGATTCATGTGCGGTTCTGACTGCACGAGTTTTTGTGGCCTCATGTAATCGCTCACCGTTCAAATTTACCGTCTCTTTTGCCACAATCAGAATGAACAGGCACGGTAGAAGTGAATTGAGGCCGAAGTGAATTAAATACCTTCTGCCACAGCTATTTAAGGTAGCTCTAGAAATCAGAGACGTATCCCTGAAGGAGTTACCTTTTCTTTGAGGAAGTTTACCTTTTTTTTTTAGAAGTTCTCTTTTCTCTTTTGGACAAGCTTCCTCTTTATTAATTAGTCAGTTCATCACCTTATATATAGATCGATTTAAACTTCATTTCATTGTTTTTAATAAAACGTTATGCTTATTAGAATTCGTGGTGTCCTATCTTCGTGTGTGAAACTTAAATACTTTCAGATTCGGAGTGTGTTCACATCAACCCCTATCAGAATCAACTAATCCTTACTCATTGAGTAATGCTGCATGTACACAAAAATTGATTTTATCATCGAAATTACTATTCAGTGTATCTGGCTATAAATATACTGCGTATATTAAAAGGATGACATTGATATCCGAGGAATATTTTTGTCACACAATGTCATTTTAACTAGGAAAAATTTTATGAGATAAAAGAAGAAAAAAATATTATGAAATTCGATAAGTATTTTTCTAGTAAAAAATGAGAAATTGGTTATGAAAATTAAGTATTAACATTTTATACTTCGTATTTTTTTCATTAGTAACATGTCAGTTTCTATTTTTACTGTCATGTATTTTATTGTATGCTGCTGTTTAATGTATGATGTGTAAGATCAGTAACAGAAATTCATGTAAAGCACTTAAAACGGTTAACTCATTTTTGTTTTTCAAAATGCAGTAGCAAGTCTTAATAAAATGCTCATTTTTGTTAGAATTTATTCCTTTTATGTTTCTTTGCCAAATTATCACATAAGAGTGGTTATTTAACGTAATTCTGATAAATATATGACTGACAGAATCCTATTATCAGCCTCATCTGTCATCTTCAATGTTATTCTAATTACAAGATCTAAATTTCAACTTAAGTTTAAACACAAACAAAGAAATTAAAATACTCAATTATCTTTCAAAATAATGTTTTATTGATCCTGTAATTAGTAGGATTCCCTCAGCTGGTTTAATGTATCTTTTAGCGGGTATTAAGAACTACTGTGATATATATACTTTCCGGAGTACAGTGTGAGTACCTGCTTCAAACATTCAGTTGCACCAACAGCGTTGAATCTAAATCCCACCAAAGCAACCATACTATTCAGAAGATTTCTACGCACATCCTACTCTGTTATTTCTCTCAATATCTGACACTTTTATTTGGATTGATTATATGTATTCACCTCCCTCACCTCCTAATAGGGTGCATAACCATCTAGGGCTTAAATCTCCAGAATTACTGTTATTAAAGATAACATAACCCATCGAAATGCAAGAAAACTCTATACTCTATAAGGTATCGCATTATAAATTTTTGAGAATATTCCCGAGTACTTTTTATGAGTTCATGATAAACAAATATCGCTAGGAAATTTACTTAGATGCTCACTTTCGACTTGATTATAAGCAGTTGCCAAAGTAAAGGCTAGATACCGCATCACTTTCCTTCTCAACCTCGGAAGAATCAGCAAGACTTACTATTCATCATGAGCGTAATATTTCACCATGGATAACTGTTTTAAGTAAAATTAGTCTGCTGGTGATACTAATATCTATAAATATGTGTGCCAATCTTGGTGAACTCTTCTTTTTACGTAGGTACTATGGCCATCAGTGAGAGAGGAAAAATCTCACAATAGGATTTTAAACGGCCTCTTCTCCTGTCTTACTTGAACAAATTCGCGGGGCCTTATTGTTCAATGAACCACCACGAGTCCTTAATTTGTGATTGCAAAGAGAGAAATTTCTGAAATTGGGGACAGTCCTAAATTACCAAACTATATTTGGTGCAAGATGGAGCGCTTAACCCTCGTGGGCCTGTATTTCCAATATTGATGGTTGAGCCAAATTGGCATTTCTTCCATGCACCAAATGCAAATAATCTAGTAGTACAGTAATTTAATAAAGTATATGTCGAAGTTAAAAAAAAGCATTAATTTTTTGGTAAGCTAGATATTGAAAAATATACATGGACTAGGAGTTAAAATAACATGCAAAGGAATAGGAAAATACAGAGCTATTTGTATCCTCCTTTAAGGAGAGAGCAGACATTTTGGAGTTAGAATTCAGATCAGAGGGGCAGAGGAGAACAGGGCAGATATTTCCTTCCAATCAGGATATTCAGGAATCTAGTCCAATCAGGAGGCAGCAGCTAATCTTGTGAAAGTTTGATATCCTAGCTAAAGCTCGGTTTCTCATTGGTTGATGATTTAAGGACTTGACTTCGAAAATTTTACTCTGATTTAGGTACTGAATTTAACGGAAGAAACCAAAAAATTCTTGCCGCATGGGTGAAGGAAAGAGAGGTCGAGGAGACTGCGTATAAAAGTTTTCATGATTAATAAACAGATAATTGGGAGTTTATAATGAATTAGGAAATGAGGAGATTCCGTGGTCTACGAAGGCTATCGATAGAAATGGCGGAGAAAATTAATAACTGTTGGAATGATGATCATGGAGCACCACGTATCTCTTCATGCACTTCATTATCCAGTTCATGAATTTTCATAGCTTTTTTCTTCCTTTTGCAGCCAGTAAAATGAATCCCAACCCGCATTCACAGTGAGCGAGAGTTTCAATAGTCTGAGGCATTTTAATTACGCACATACAACTTAACAACGAATTAATGCTTCCGTACTGGCTATCCAACAGATATAAGAATCAAGCGAGCATGCGCAGAATGGTTACAGAAATTGTGCGCAGTTATGTTTAAAAACGTTGTTTACTTAAGTCGCTTCATTTAATTATATCTTAAAGAACGCTTTTTTGATCGTTGGAGAATTAAGAAATTTTTTTTTTTTTTTTCGGAATCATTTTCCTTATAACTCATTTTGAGATTGCGCAAATTAAATTTATTTAGATAAAATTAGCCTCTATCAGCTGAAATTTTGTTTTAGAACATTTCAAAGAGCTCGGTTGATATCTATGTTTTTCTTATATATATATATTTTTTTTTTCGAAATAATTCCTTTAGAGTCCTTTAAACTTCCAAATTCAGTTCAAGCAACTCAGTAAAAACTTACACCCGAGATAAAAGACAACAAGAAATAAGACCTAGCAGCCAAATCCAAAGTGAAATTGATCAACCTGTGAAAGATTCTCATATAAAAAAAATTATAATTATTTATGAATTGTTTTTTCGTTACATAAGGTTTGCAATTCGTCGTATTTTTTAAATAGTACAATAGCAAAAATTGACCTCCTTCTTGGGCTAATCACCTCATTATTTTTTTCTCTTATTTGTATAATCCAAACTTGTATTACCCGATCTTCAATAAATAAATAATCACTATATGTTGAAGACCTGTTGTAATGTCCTGTTACTTAATTAGACTATGACATGGATAATATTACTTAACCTTCAATTCAACACCTATAACTTACTTTTGACTGAGATTATCCTACACCAAGAGGTGGAATTTATGAACTATAATCCTTGACAATATTAATATTTTTAGTGTGTTTTATTCTTATGATATTTAACAGAAACATACTGAATTATCATTTGATTTTCATCTTGAATGTTGTTGGTTTTTTTTTTTTACTTTATTTACTTTTATTGGATATTCACATCAATATTCCTTACTAACTTAAAGAAGTACACGAATGTTCCCTTGAATAAATAGAGTGGATAGTACAAAGTACTCATAAAATCATACTACATAAAACCACCAGAATAAGAGAGAAATTTATAAAGAAATATTATGAAATTCCTATTTATGCTATGTGGTAGTCCTTTTCCGAATGTAATAAGAAAGAGTTTATTATAAAGATTTTTCACTTTTTTTTACGAGTAACATTTATTAAGCCAAACGGAAATAAATATACATAGATTTTGAATAATATTTACGTATGGGAGTTAATTGTAGTTTGACGTAATTTATGCGTTTATGTATTCTCTAAAGGTATATAAGTAAGTAAACTTTGTTGAAAAACTAGTAATCAGACCTCTATCTTTTTAATAAAGAGAGAAATAGCTTTTTTGAAAAACATAAGAAATTACATATTTATTGAAAATTGTTAATCTTCATAATTTTTAAAAAGTAACATTTAAATAATTAATGAATTGGTAGTAGGTTTAATATAATTGTATATATAATAAACTTATTTTTAATAATATTAATAGCTAGTAAAATGAATCTAATACAACTAATTAATAAGAATAATTCATATATCATTTAATTTATTAAGCATATTTTTTTTGTATGAGTATTTCTATGATGTAATTCTGCAACAGTGATTTATATTTTTGTCATATTTAACACTAAATTATTTGCTTATTACAGCGTTTTTGAGACATTTGCTCTCACAACATTTAAACTTTCTGTTATTTTTCCATTTATAAATATTTGATATTTCAGTTTTAAGTACCACATTCTGAGAGACTCATAAAACATCTAAGTAGATAAATAATACTTAATTCCACTCACATCTCGCACAAATATATTTAGCAAGTTTTGAATCGTTATTATTCTAATGCAGGTGTTTTCCAGAAAAAGTTTTCCTCCCATTCAATCCTTATCAATGCTGAAATAACTATCAAATATATTTTAAAGTAATTTCTCAGTTTACGAAACTTACATTTCGAATTAAATCGATATATACCTATGATGTTGATGTGAAAAAGTGTGTAAAATTATTATTATTATTGCGAAGAAACCTTTCATACATTATACATGTGTAATTGCAGTATTTATTTATTTATTTATTTTTATAATCTACAGTTCTTAGAGTTCATGAAATAGAAGTTATTTGCATCGAGACTTTTTACTTTGCTCATTCTCTTACAAAATAATGTACTTTTCAAAACACTGTCCTTTTATTTCGTTTCAATGGAAATAACTTTTTTTTTTTGTTTTGAGATAAAATTGGCTATTTTTCCTGTACAGAAACATATTTGTAAAGACGTTGTGTTTTATATATTTCGAACCATCTCTTGTTACAAAGATACTCAGATCGAAATATGAGACCTATTTTAGAACTTGAATGTCTTAAAAAGTTCTTAAATAACTCTAAGCCTCTCTTAGATTTTTATTTATTCATTTTTAGAATGTTTGAGTCTCATTTAACATGAAAATAATGTCACTTATATGGAATTTCGATTTTCTCATAAAAGTAATTGTTTTTCAGTACCGAAATGATTTATTTAGGGAGATTTATGTACTAATATTGTGCTGCAGAAATCAAATGCCTCAACTTAACCGCATAAGTTAGTAAAGCATTTATATGCCTCTAAATAACGGCCAATTTCTTACTTGAGTGAATGTATAGCATAATTTATAATGAAGCTGTATAATCTTGAAATAAATAGCTTCTCAAATCGATATTCAGTGAATCAGATTTCCAATATCGTGTAACTGGTATATTAAAGAATTCTACAAAATCAATGGCAAACACAAAGTGGATTGTGGCTGCTTTGAATAGATCATTAATTTTTGACATTCATACCAGTAAAGGTGAAAAACCAAATATTTCTGGAGTAGAAGGAAGATTTTTCGAAATAATTATGACAAAACTAGAAATGGATTATGAAATTGTTATTCCAACAGACGGGGAATTCGGTCGCGAGTTAACCTTTGGAAACTGGACTGGTGTTATAGGCATGCTGCAAAGAGGTGAAGCTGATGTGGGAGTGGCCAATCTTGGAATATATGAGGACAGATATAAAACAGTCGACTTCGGATATCCATATTTAATTGAAGGTGGAACGTTTGGTATTTTAAAGCAAAGTAAACAATTGAAAATGTTTAGTTCTCTTCGGTTATTTGATGTTGGTATATGGATGTCAATCCTTTGCAGTTTTTTCATTTCCTCTCTGATGTTATATTTTATTTTAAAATATAGAAAATCTTATTTTAATGTAATATTTAGTCTTTTAGGTAATATGTTAAGACAACCTCTGAGTTTTCCCGAACGTCTGAACAAATGGAAACTTATGATTGGATCATGGTTAATTTTCACCGTAACTATATCATCGATCTATTCTGGTACATTATTATCATTTTTAGCTTTACCATCGCAGCCCAAGACTGTGGAAACGTTTGAGGAACTTGCAGAATCTGTAGCGAAAGGTACTCATCGTGTTTACACTATGAAAGGAACGAATGCAATTCCCTTTATGGTGACTTCCCCAGACGAACATCTGCGATTTATTGGTAAAATGATGCAGCAAAAAAATTGGTTTTTTGGGGCAGAGGAAATGACACAAGACCCCTTGAAAAAGGAAAATTATGCAGTCATAGGTGCGAAATATATTTTTGATCTTTTATATGAGAGTGAAATGGATTCAAAAGTTCTAATATCAAAGGATTTTGCCGTTACAATTACTACAGCATTTGCCTTCAGAAAAGGATTTTGCTGCAACTCTAAGTTGAACGAAATGGTTGGAAGACTAATGGGCTCTGGAATTTATGATAAAATAATACAAGAAGAATCATTCAAACGTTTGTTGTCCAAATCGAAAAATGAATTGAAAGAGGAAGAAACAAAATCACTTTCAGTTAAAGACTTATCTGATGCATTCATATTGTTACTCATCGGCTTATCAATTTCATTTTTGGTGTTTTTAGGAGAAATTGTCCATTCACACTTTAGAAATTAAAGACTTGGCTCAAAAACAAGATGTGTTTATGTCATGGTAATGTGTAGACTTATATATTACTTATTGTTTAATGAGAGTTAAATTCTTAAGCATTTAATAAAAAATGAAGTTAATTTGATTATTTTAATACAAAGAAGCTGTAATATTGTTTTTTAAAAACATTTTTCTAGTTTTGCTTTCTAAAATTTAATGAATGTCGAATAAAAGCTGTAAGACTGATAGATGAAAGTATAATGCAGCTGAAAATTATCAACATAATTGATATAAATGAACAGGAGTAAAGTTTAAATACTGTAAATTGAAATAAAGCCCGTTATAAAAATATACCATCAGTAGAATATGAATTTTTAAACTGTTTATACTGTTAAAAATAATAAACTGCTATTTTTCTTAGACATACAT
>BMAW01060649.1:1094206-1169069 GCA_019974015.1 Nephila pilipes | reverse complement strand
GTAACCTTTAATATAGAAAAATACGTAACTACACTAAATTCTTTATGAATAATTTATTTTGTACCTTTTCAAACAATGATACTACACGTGGTGGCCAATTTGTAGCTATTTATCTCCAGATCTATCAGAAGAAGGAGATCAGCATCTGGTCATTGCAAGAAACTAACAAAATTAATTTTATTATACAAACAATCACAACATAAAAGAACTGAAATTAAAATTAATACAGAAATAGGATGCGATGATATAACCAGCTAAAAGAAAGATGTGGTAACCGGCGTCAGAAACTGATTATTGGATGGACGTTTAAGCTACCCTTTATATATTTGTTGCAATTCACATCTTTGGATTTAAAGTCTCACACTTGAACAGTTCGCTTATCTCCCACTGTCGGCTCATACTTTCAAGGGATCTTAATACACAATACAATTTACATTTATTCACACTTACGCAATGTGATACAATTACATTTTTTATGAGCACTAAACACATTTACTTCACATGGCGAAAATTAATTCACAATAATATATTCGCTCACACTTCATTCTAACTTCCTAACAGTTTGGAAATGATTCGACACATAATTGTCTTCTTAAAAGAGAGATAATTGCAATATGAACTCGCAAGATCTAATTTATCATTAATATCGAAATTTACACAAGACAAACCATTATTTTAGGAATATCACGGTTTGTACATTTTAAGCAATATTAATTTTACACAGATGCATACTTATTCAATGGTACAATATTCTTATGAGAAAAGTTAATTTAACTAAAAGATGTTTTTGCGAATGGCGTTCCCAACTCCTTAAGAGTTTGAACTTAATAGTAAGCCTTCAGATCAAAACGCCTTCAAAAATAGAAGATAACTATAGCACAGTTTATACAGCAAAAGAAAATAGAGATTTCCATGGTGATTCTCTTTACAATTAATAAACAGTGATATTTCCTCGGACCAATGAAAATGTTGTCCTCACTGATATAGTGTACCTGTCATGCCACCTGTCTGTAAAATATTCATAAGTATCAGAAATGACAAATTATTCTGAACTGAATCATGTCGAAATAGTATTGTAGTCATAGATTTAATTTCTAATGGCCCAGGCCGTGTTGATCTCAGCTATGTTTCGGCAAGTTTGAACTGCCTATCTGCGGGTTCGCAGATATACACCTTGGATATCTGGAACAGAAAGAAATTCCCCCTAAAGTATCAATTATATCAAGGGTATTTACTCCTTGAAATAGGGTGCCGCAAATTGAAAGCACTGAAAAGGCAACATCCCACTTTGTAATGTTTATGTGGATTTCATCATTGTACCTTTAATTCCAAAACAAACTGACATCATTCTGCTTTTACAGCGTTATGAACACGAATGGAAAATCCTGTTACTTTTCTTCAGTATATAATTCAAAAATCCTTTCTTTTCAGCTTACGCTTAGTCTTCTATTTTCGAAGAGAAGAAACAGGCTTTACGTCCTTAAGGAACCGTTAGTCTACGAAACAGCAATACGTAACTGAACGAAGTGGCTACCTTTTTTTTGTCTCATATTTACTTCTACCAATATGCAAACGTTTCTGTTTAATTTGCTTATTATCATACTTTTCATCTTGCATTGATGAAACACACACACAAACACACAAGCGAACACACACACACACACACACATATATATGTGTGTATTTCTTTTTAAATATTTTAAATTATTCTTTCATAAATTTTCAGTATATATATATATATATATATATATATATATTGTTACGAATATGAGTTGAGATGTTTCCCTGCAGCTCTTCTCTTATTCAGAAAAAGAATGATTTTCAGAGATGTCACCAGGTAACACAGTTAACAAAAGAGAGTTTAACCAATGACCCATTCCCCTTCGAGACGGATTTGGACGACCATTTGGAAACTTGGTGTGAAACGTGGCCACTTTAGCGATAATAGGAATTACTTGAAGATTGGAACCTAAGTGAAAAACCGAACGGGAAGAAAGTTACGGAATTTACAGTAATTTTCCTATGTGACGTCATGCCTGGCCGAAAAGGTATAAATACGCCTAGAGCTACAGTCGGATCAATCAGTCTGGCAAAGGAATCGGTCTGTGTACGGAATCAGTTGTTTGTGGAGTCAGCTTTATAGACCGATAGGAGAACCGTGGCCGAATGAATCTGATGGAGGTTCGGCCTGAATCCAGCGTAACTGAGGGAATCTGTCTTTGGAGACTGTTGCGGAGATCAATTGGAGGATCGACTGAAGCTGTTGGCACTTGAAGTGGAAGTGTCGGGTGAATTTGTGAAGAAGCAGCATGCATCCGCTGGGAATCGTCGAAGCCAGCCCTAGAAGTGCAGAAGATTACTGCGGATGTTGTCCGCAGTGAAAAGTGATAAGCTGGTGAGCTGAACTTTACCTTCACTAAATATTTTCATGAGATTTTTATTTTTTGATCAATGACTTTTTTATTTATATTGTTGAATGTGAAACATTTAATTTAAAGTTGTAAAAAAATTATAGAATCTTTACATAATGAACATTAAATCACAAAATTTTCATACGGATTGAAAGAAGATATATATTTTGTTAAAACGCAATACACACGAAGCATATTCTCTATCCTATGAATTAAGTATTATAAAATAGAAACTCAATTAATGAAAATTATAAGACTTTACTTAATCATATCCCTTGATTATTAGTTAAACTTCTCTTCGTGAAAAAAAATTCTTATTTTATGCTAAAATTCAATATTATTTCTTTCTCATAAACTGCCGAGGATAATTGCCAATACATGTATGAGAAAAATACCATTCCTGTACATATAGGTAGGAAAAAAATAATACTTTACATAAGAGAGATGCAAGATAGATAGAAAAAATTGAAGCATATAACTCATTCAAAATGGAGAAAATAAACTCTGGTACGCTCTTCCCGAACAGTTGCTTTCGCCACGAAAATTAAATACTATTTATAGTGGAGTATCGCACTAAGAGAAGATTTCACATCGATTCGCTTTTAGGAATCTTAGAAAGTATTTTTTTACGCGGAAGACTTTTAAAAAATTGTACAATCTTTGAAATTTCATATTTGGTTCTCAAGGTATATGTTTCTCTTCTATATGGAATAATTTGATACACCATTGGTTTTCATGAAAGAATCGAAGAATCAGTAGTTCTTTATAGCTGCGCAGTGCTCCAATTTCTTTAAATATGTCATGAGTCTTTTCATATTGTTCAGAGACATTTTTATAGAATGTTTTTATATACACATTAAGAATGTAATTGATACTTACTTAGGAAAGGAATAGTTAGCGTGTAATATGTGTATGCTGTAGGATGAATGAGAAAGTTAGAAGCATAAAATTCAGTCTAAGCTAAGAAAACATCCGGCCCACGTGAATGTCGATTTCACTGTGAAAATATCAAATGAATAATTTTTCAATTGAATAAAAAAATTTACCATGAACTCGAGGGACAGATATTTCATAAAAATTTTGTGGCTCACAACAGATTACAGAAATTTGTGTAAGATTAGTACAAAATTGTTAGTCTCAAAGAATACAACCAGATTGTTTAAAAATAGAGTTAGTTTAGAAAAAAAATATTTAACAAATGGGGATTCAGAAAGCAGAAATTATATATAATTTGTTAGAAAGTATGGGAAATTGTTGGAGAGAATTTTTTTTTAAAATTTGATAATCAAAATAGAGTGTAAGAACAATAAAAGAAATAAGAAATTTTCAATACAATTTCTGTTGATCAATGACATTTTTTAGCTATATATTAATATTTCTTTACATGTGATACAAATAGTTAAATCGAAATGAACCGAAAAAAGAATGTGGAAAGTATTGAATAAAAGTTGAAAGAATTCCGCATCCCATTTATTGGAATAAAAATAATTTACGCGGCAGAAAATCATTCAAATGATGTTTCGTATGACAGATATTTTATATACGTTTTGATTTTTCAAACTAATGATTAAAAGATGATGAGAGATTTTAATTTGTTTGCACACACACACACACAAATATGTATATATATATATACGAGGTGGGCATAGTAAATAATAAGACTGACACTGTAACAGAAGAAGTATGCGTGTGCCAAACACCAGCGACCAAAACTGTTTAGCCTGAAACTTTCTCTTTTGAGCTCAGTGCCTCTCGCTTCTGTAAACAAATCCGTATACCCATAGACTTCGTTAGCATTAGAATTATTTTTTTTAGTTCGCCGGATAAATTATAAGTGTGCAACGAATTGTTGTGAAATTTCACATGAAACTCGGAAAACTCGCTACTGAAATATATAATTTATTGAATGAAGTTTATGAAAATGAATGTTTATCGCGTGCACATGTTTTTGAGTGGAAAAAGCGTTTTCAAGATGGTCGAGAAGACGTTAAAGATGATTCACGCCCGGGTCGCTCTTCTACTTCAAAAACAAGCAATATCGAAACAATCGGTTGTCTGTTTCGATCTGACCGTCGGTTAAATATCCGCGCGATTGCTGAGACAGTAGGAATCGACAAAGAATCCGTACGGCAAATCTTACATACCAATTTTGACGTGCAAAAAGTGTGTGCCAAAATTATACCAAAAATTCTCACATTCGAACAAGAAGCTCGTAAAAATGTTTGTACTGACTCTTTGAATGCCATTGAAAATGACATACCAACTTATTGGAAAGGATAATAACGTGTGACGAATCATAGGCTTTTACTTACGACTCTGAAACGAAGCGCTAATCCATGCACTGGAAGAGTCCATCTTCACCAAGAGCAAAAGAGCTCGAATCACGAATATCAAAATTCAAAGCAATTATTATTGGTTTTTTTTCCGATATACATGGAATTGTGTACCGTAACTGAATGCCTGAAGATTATAATGTTAATCAACATTACTTCCTTCACGTTCTTTCAGATCTACTCCATGTTCAGTATCCTTGTGTTAGATCATAAGCTTCATTCATCGGATCTTGCACCACGCTACATCTATCTGTTTCCTAAGGGGAAATCTGCATTAAAAGGAAAAAGATTTGTGTCCGTTGAAGTGTGAAAGAAAAGACGGTATACATCCTGAAGGAGCAGACAGAAGACTTTCAGCACTCTTTCGAACAATGGAAGATTCGCATGGAGCGTTGTAAGGATAGAGGAGGGGTGTATAAGGCGATAATAAGTAAATATGTATGAAATCAAATCAAAATAAAATGTTTTACTGTGTCAGTCTCGTTATTTAATAGCCACTCCATATATATATATATATGGGTGTGTCCTTGAGACGTGAGTTCTGACACACATGAAGGTGTATTTTTCTTACGATCTCAGCACAAAGGCTGAAAGTTTGTAAGCTTACTTTTACGTATTGTGTGTCTTAAGTTCCGTCAAATAAATGCGTTCTGTGTTAAGAACAGCATAGAATTTTCCCTAGAAAAGTATCGCAGAAAACTGTATAAACGAAAAGGAACCGTGAAAGTTTTAATTATTACTAAGAAATAATCGAAATAACTGGTTAAACTTTATTATGCATATTAATTTATCCTTATCCAGATAATGTAGAAAAATTGTGGTATTTTAATGTCAATTTTTTGGTTACAGAAAACTGTAAATTAAGGTATCCCATGGTCTAGAAGAGATATCTATCTAATGAGTTCTTCAAGGATGGCCTTCGAAAGGTCAAAAAACACTGGGAGAAACTCTATGAGTAGTCTTAAGCATAATAAATACAAAATAGTTTCTACCTCTTTTATTTTTTAGTGCACATCATAACTTTACGGTTAACCCGGGAAAATAATTAAAGCCTTATGATAGTATGAGTTACGTCAATTGATGGCATCCTGAAATCAAACAAATCGACATGAATAGCTGTAATTCTCAACAATATGTACATAATGATCAATTAATATGCAGAGTAAATTTTATCTATTTCTTAAAAATAAGTATCTAACTGATTTTTTCCGGCCAAAATGAGAAGAGGCGGACTGCGATTTATGTGTGAGTTGGATGGTGGTTACCACACAAGGTTTGAAAATCGTGTCAGTTGCCTCTGAGCCATTGGAGTGTATGGATTTCCCCCTTAGTGGAAGTATGCTCAATGCTTGTGTTGAGAGTGAAAATGCAGCGAACTACCGAGGAGCATTGTGCCATCACATTTTGCATTAAATTGAAGAAATCCGCTACGGAAATTTTCTACCTAAAATCTAAAAGGCTTCTAAGGACAGAGTCATGTACAGAATTCCTGTTTTTGAGAGGAATCAAAGATTACAAGGAAGATATCAAAGATAAATAACGGGTTGTGCGTGAAACATTTACTCGAATTGATTAAAACGTGACGATAATCGGAAACTTATCAGCTGTGATCACCGGTTAAGAGCTCATTGGATTCCGGAGTTTCCCGCGAGCTGTTGATTTCGATTAAATTTAACGAAATCAACAGTGTATTCAATTATGACCAATGATTAATAAACGGGGAAGTTATGTTGGAAGTCTTGTGCTGAAGGTTTTGTCAGAAGAGCAAAAGGAACGTGACTAACCCGAATCGGGACGTCATTCCCAATAAAGATAGTTAAAATCTTATCACTAATTATCCGAAAATATTCAAATTGTGTTGATTTGGTAGTTGAGAATATTCTTCGGAATCTACGTTAAATACAAACATTAGCATACATTTCATAACAAACTCAAATAAGTAGGGGTGACAAATTTTTTTGAATAAATATATTAAAATTACTTCGAGTTACATGCTATATTATTTACAGAATATCGAGTTACATGCTATTTATTACAGAATGCTATATTATATCACCCGGTAATCTTCCTTTAATTAAGCTAAAAGTAAACAAAATAGTCATGCGACCAGCTCACTTCATTGAAGGTAACAATTAAATATTCGGTTCGAGTTCTCGACAGTTAGAACTGTTGAAATTTTTGGAGAAAGATCCTAAGCTTTCGGACAGAGTTATAAGAGTAACGAAACGTGAAATTTCGAATTACGATCCAGAAACTAGAAGGTCTCGAACCCCCGACTCGACGAAAACTGCTGGCCGCGAGTTCGCTACCATGATCCTTAGGCTACCGCGGATACTAAAATTTAATGAAACGAAATTATTTTTTGATAACAAATTCAAAACTTCGTATTGAATAGATTTTTTTTAAAAAAAAAATCATAGCGTGTTCATGTATTAAACAATTAAAAATGTTTGAAATAAGTGTTTTTAATTTCTGAAGCAGGTACTTCGCGAGAAGACACCTTTTACTTGTGGGATGGAGCTTGGTAATTTGTCCAGGGAATGGGAAAAAAAGACAAGTTTGTCTACCCACAAATCTTGTAAAGAGTCTGATAATCCTAACAGCCACATGAAAAAAACAAACCATATTAAACCTAAAGTCAACTTATTATCTATTCCATTTATTAATGAGTGTATGGTGGTGCCTTGGCAACTTGTTTGTAAAATGTCTTACGTTTGTAGGAATCTGTAAGTATTAACTTTTCTTCCTTAAAATTTTCTGATGAATGTAAAATTGCCGGCAAGTTAAAAAAAATTATTCTTTTCATATTTTAAACGTTGTTTTCCTTTGTGCTAATCTACAATTATATATAAAAAATATTTGAAGTGTACTTAATTATTTAAGAATAATTTTGTTAAGTATTGAAATGTTGAAAAACTATATTTAAAAAACATTTTAAAAAATTAAATGATAAATAATTAACTTAATATTCTCTCGACTCGACGAAAACCGCCGTCCGTGAGTCCGCTACCATGACCAATAAAATACCGCGGCCATGTGTAATAAAAGGAAATTTTCGTGTTATTTCATCATAAGTGCGGCAATTCATAAAGCAAGAAATGAGCATAAGACATCTATAATGGTAAAAGAAGTGCATTCTTGACAATTTTGATAATTTTCTCGAAATAGTTGATTATACTTGTTGCCCTTAGTACGGGCCGTATCTTTATTGTATAATCCAGGGATAAGCACTTCATTAGAAAATTACTTGATAAATAAATTCTAAATGACAAGAAACACGATAAAAGGAAAAACATACAACTAGAGTTAAAGAGTCTGTAATTAATAAAAAAAAAACACGACTGAACAAACGAGAAATTTTAAATCATTTTCAACTAAAAACAGCAACAAATGTGTCATTTCAAATGCTTTCTTTGCTTAGAATCTATTGAAGTAACTTGAAACTATTTTCATTCACTGATTTTGAAAATATGATTTGGATACTTCGTTTAAATTAAATGTCACAAAATTCTAAATAAACAAGAGGGAACAGGAACTTTACATTAATGAAACGTCTTTGTGGAACGCACAACCACTTGAAATGCCCTACACGTATGAAGGCATTTTCCAACCCTTTAAAATATGCAGTTAAGCAGCCCCTGCATTACTCCCCTCTCCGTGACATACCAACTAATAATCATTTTAAAGCTCTCCTAATCCTATGAACTTATGCTAAATGATAAAGCTGGGACCACATCAAACCCACAAACAACGAGCTACGTCCTCTGAGCTCATAAAGTATTCCGAACCAACTAATAAGTCATGATCCTTTTTTCCAATTTTGAGCTTGTAGGTATTTAAAATCCTTAAGCATTGAATATTGTGTTCACCCTATTAAAATGATCCTTAAAGGCTGAGATTGAAGGTATGGCAACACAGAACTCATTAATTAAAATAAACTCAGAAGTTATCCGAATTTAAACTCTCTTGTATGTATATCAAATCAGTCAAGAAATTCTATAAATATAAAATATGGATGAAAATAAGTTAGTCAATGGAATTTTTTGAATGTTTTGCGGAAGTCTCAGAAATCTTACAACTAATAAGAAGTGAACTTCTATAGACATTAATGTTGGTAATGAAAATGTGTTTAAATCCTGTTTTAAGAGTTTAATAAGTATCAAGATTTTTAGAATCTTAAAATTATTGTTATTTTTCATCTAAAAAGACAATTTTAAAAAGTACATGTTTGAAGCAAAGTGCTTAGATTTCAATTTTGGAAAAAAAAATTAAGACTGAAGGATTTCATCTTACTTTAACTCAAAATGAAAAGTTAAAATATTTTTAAAATAAAAATAAAGAATTTGAAGCTATATTTACAAAAGAATTCGATTTAAAAAAATTTGAAAAAGGTTAAAATAAGTATGAAGTAAAAATTTTAATTTTGTACTTTTATACTCAAAACATTTAATTTTTAGAATGAAATCCTTTAGATTCAAAATAAAAATAAAGGTATAAAAATTCAAAAATGGATAGTATCACATCTGAAACAAGGCTATCTTTTCATTTTTAATTAAAAATAAAGAAAGTTAAATTAAAAAAATAAACATTTATCATTGCAGCCTATCACACATGTTAATGGATAATATAAAATGAAGTTAAAGAGAATGTCTTATATGAAATAAAAGAGAAGCACACAAATAAACTAGTGATAGACTTGATTCTTGTAACTTTTACTTTGTATATTATTTATAAAAAGATAAATATTTTTAAAAAACCTTAGGAAACTTAGTTTATTTTATTAATTTATATCTATGTATTTAAAGAACTTTCGAGGTTTTTAAATATGTATTTCAAATATCTTATAGTAATCCGAATATGAGACCAAATTATTTGTTCATTAAACGCTAAAGTAATTAAGATTAATTCATAAGGTAATAAAATTATAAAATCAAATTATGTACATTCTTTAAATATTTTCAATTTAAAGCACTATTTGACTTCATACCGTAATTTTAAACTTTATAACTTTATTAAAATACATTTACAATACTGCTTTACTTAAATTATTCTTAAAATTTTTCTTATAAAGTGTCTACTTCATTAAATTTTACTTCTAAAAGTCAATTTTTTATAACTCTCCAATTCTTTTTCATCATATTTAATGATAGATTCAGAATATATATTATTACAGTTATATTCCATTTAACAGTATTATCGAGCATTTTGGATGTATTTTGACTCTCATATTTTGATAGTTAAAAATTAATGTCATTTTTAATTTACTCAATCTATTTAATTTGTATAATTTATCTCGGAAATTTCAATTTACGTTATACTCGTACTAAAGTAAAATTTGAAAAATAAATTTTTGGTACCTGAATATGATATCCTAATCAACCAAACCTTCCCTTTCACTTAAAATATTTCCAGGTAAAGCTTGACAAACTAGATTACAAAGGTCATTGTAGTTCATGTCTAAACTCATATTATTTTTAAGTTGTGATATTAATGATTTAAATATTAATAGATACTCAGAAATTTACTCCTAATTTAAAGTTTTTATAAAAATTGTAATTAATTCGTCAGTTAATCCAGATTTTCTAGAACCGTCTTTCTAGCTAATAAATATTTTTATAGAAAAAAAGCATTGAAATTGAAATATGTTTTTCCTATTTTAAAACGTTTTTATATATTTCACTTGGTGTGTGTGTCATCAAATTTTCGATCGTTAATTTAACCAAATTCCCATCAAGCTAGAGCTCTGAAACTTTGGGAAAAGTTCTTACTTGCCTAACAACGCAATATTTATCAAGTTTTTCGACAAGTTTTATCTAATATTTTCTTTAATAATGCAGTTTAGCCCAACCACTTGGCGCGATTTCAAAAATTGGCACCAAACTTGTCGATTGTTTTTGGCTGAACGTTAAGTCCGTAAAACGGACCAGGGTAGCCACATTTGGCAAAATACCGCCAAATAATTCTTGTCGCCAAGGGTGGTTGGGTTAAACTGCATTCCAACCATATAATTTACAGGATGAATTAATTAATTTTAGTTAGTTTTAACGTTTTTATGTATTTCACTTGGTGAGTGTCTGTCTGTGTGTGTATCAGTGAGTCATCAAATTTTTTATCGTTAACCAACTTCCCATCAAGCTAGAGATCTGAAATTTTGGGAACCATTCTTACTTGCCTAACAATGCAATATTTAGATATTTGCGACTAGTTTTAACTAATATTTCAATAATTTTCTTTAATAAACTTTGCCACCATATAAAAACGTTGGTTTTTATCTCGAATTATTTAAACTTGATTTAGAATATTTGTATTAATTTTAACCTTGAATTACATATTCAAAGTTGTAATATGTAATTCCATCATTTCACCACTTTTAGCACATCTAAAAATTCTGCATTTTGTTCGTACTTTTCCACTTTTTTTTTTATTTTTTTATTACCAACAGTTAGTTTTATATATGGTTTTTTTTTTGTATCATCATACTCTTTCCCATAAAAATAGCAATTTTCACATGCATATTAGTTAAAATTCTTTCGGTGGTTTTCTTCGAATCATGATTTTGAGTCCATCTACCACAAAAGACTCGACATGTAGCCGGGGCTGATTCATAATGAATCTGTTGTGGCTCAAAGTCCTCCCGTTAGAGTGGTGTGGAAGTCTGGAGAGAGAGGTGCCAGCTGCCCATCCTAGTCACTTGACCGTGGCTCAGATTTGCGAAGCACGTTGCCATTTCCCCTCGTATTGCATCTGTGCGACGTCAATAAAACCAATCAATTCATTTGAATATTGTAAGTGAAGACTAATCAAATGGATATATATATATATATATACACGTATAGGTTTCGCCATGACCATAAATAAGTCTCAAGACCAAACAATGTCAATTTGAGGCTTAGACTTGGAAAATACATGTTTTTTCCCTCCGCAATTATATGTTGTTTTCTCACGTGTGGGAAAACCATCGAATCTATTTGTGTTAGCAAGAGACAGGTTAACGAAGAATATTGTGCACCGATAAGCTTTGAATTAATTTAAAATTTAATATTTTTATAATTCAAAATGAATATAATTATTAAAAATAATAAATCATCTGCGCTACCAACCTCATTTAAAAATTCTTATATGTTATGCGAAGGACCTCGCTCGAAGGATGTTTCTTATGCGAAGGACCTCGTAATTTTGAACCTCGGTCAAGTGACGAGAACGATACCTGAGCTGGCTCCCCTCTCTCCTAACATCCACATCACGCCAACGGGAGGACTTTGGACCCCGACAGATTTAACGTGCATCAGCCCAGGTTACTCGGCGGGTCTTTGGTGACCAAGGATTGAACCCGCGACTGAGCGAAAACCGAAGATGATGAATCCGAAACCATGACCACTAGGCTACCGCGGCCACTCACCATTCGTAAATTTGTTGAAATGGGATGGATAAATGCTATATTAACAGAGAGAGGAAGACATTCAACATGCTTTTTATTCCATAAATTTTTGTCACGCAAACGAATAATTTGTCTAGAAATAAATTATACAATCTCTTGTTTGAGGACATTTTGCAAAAATTCTTCTGTTCAAAATTTGAATTCTTTAAAACAGAATACTCACAGAAAACACAAACGCTTCTTGGATTATTTACTTTCTTAAGATTCCCCAGTTTGAAAAGCGCCTTCTTAATAAGCCATAACCAGTTTGGAAGTTAACAATTACTTCATTTTGTAAGTGACTTTATTTTATTCCATCGATTCTACTTAACAAGTGAATCCACATTCATTTCCCGGAGTTGTTTATGTAAATTTTTGAAGTGAAATGCATTTTCCTGTTTAATTTTTAAAGATGCTAGAGCATCTTTCAGATGTAATTGGAAAGAGAAATCGATGTTTTGATTACTTCATGCACATCGATAGCCGCCAATCACCATAATAGCTTAAGCGAATTTATTTAAGAGTGCTATGACCTGAGAAAATGTAGATTCGCGAGTTATTCAGTCACAATGGGAGCGTATCTTATTCTTTAATGCGAAGCTTTTCAATTAATTGTGTTTGCATCAAAATGAGGCCCACTTTTGGTTTTATTTCTCAAACTTAAAACCTATGAAATCCTTTATTGAATATACAAATATGACTCTAACCATTTTTAATAGATAATGTTAATTGATATTATCTGTAAATAAACGCTTTACAGACGCTTGTCTGTATATAAAGAGGGAAAGTTGTATTTGACAGGTTTGACAACAATTTTTAAAAAATTGTGTATGATGTCTAATTAATATTTAAAAAATATTTTTTTTTAGCTGGAAAACGTGTTTTATAGCAAACAAATATCATTTGAAGAAGGCATTATTTCATTGAAAAGAGAACTGCAACAGAAACACTTCGATTGTTGTTGAATATTTATAGTGAATATAGCCCAAATAATGCAACTTGCAAAGAGTAGTTTCGGGGATTTAAAAATGATGATTTCAATACTCATGACTAAAAGCATAGAAAACCGACAAAAAGATCAACGATACGGATTGGAAAGATCTACGTTTGAGGAAGATCCTTGCCAAACACAATCGGTACTTGAGGAAAATTCTTGCCAAACACAATCGGTACTTGAGGAAGATCCTTGCCAGACGCAATCGGATTGGCTGCATGAAATATTACCCAACCAAGCATTTCGAAACGTCTATATGCAATTGGTATGATTCAGAAGCAAGGAAATTGGTTCATCAATGGTGAACGATACCTATCAATCATAAGGAAATCATCAATGGCCTTAAAATCCATTTGATATTAAGTGTTGCCCCATCACTGTATTCACCAGATGTTGATCCATCAGTCTATTATTTGTTCCTCTCCCGGCAGAGTACCTCTTCTGAAGAAAGGTTCAGCTCCCACATAGATATAAAAAATTTACTTGATAACTCGATTGCACTAAACTACTTGGCTATTTCCTTCGTGGAATTCATTTGTTGCTTGAAAGATGGACAAATGTTTGAAGGAATTTCTGAAGGGAAATATTTTGAATAAATTGATCTATGATTTTTATAACAAATAAGTGTTTTTCTTAACTTAAATAATTCGAAATAAAAACCAACGTTTTTAAAAACAACGTTTTTATATGGTGGCAAAGTTTATTAAAAAAATTATTAAAATATTAGTTAAAACTGGTCGCAAATATCTAAATATTGTATTGTTAGGCAAATAAGAACTGTTCCCAAAACTTCAGAGCTCTAGCTTGATGGGAAGTTGGTTAAATTAACAATAGACAATTTGATGACACACTGATACACATACATACAGACACACACCAAGTGAAATACATAACAACGTTAAAACTAACTAAAATTAATTAATCCGGTAAATTAAATGGTTAGAATACAGTTTAGTCAAACCACTCTTGGAGACAGGAATTATTTGGCAGTATTTTGCCAAATGTTGCTAAATTGGTCCGCGAAACGGACTTAACATTCAGCCAAAAAAAAAAAAATCTCCAAGTTTGGCAATTATTCAAATTGCGCCAAGTGATTGGGCTAAACTGCATTATTTAAAAAAAATATGAGTTAGAACTTGTCGCAAACGTCTAAATATTGCATTGTTAGGCGAGTACGAACGATTCCCAAAATTTCAAAGCTCTAGCTTGATGGGAAGTTGGTTAAATTAACGATCGAAAATTTGATGACACACACACACTCACACACCAAGTGAAATTCAGAAAAACGGTGTAAAAAAGGACGTAGTCATACTTATACCCCCAGTAGTTCAATAAAGAAAGAACTGTTCTCCTTGCTTCCCAAGAATTTTGGAACTGCAATAGTTATTCGAATTAGGGGCTTTGGGTTTTTTTTTCCTCTCTTTCTCATTTACCACTATTTTCTGGAAAATTCAGCGCTGACTAAGTTTTTTCATTTCAATCAAATATAAATAGTTTCAACTATTAATTTTATCACTTCAAAAGTTTCCTTCATCCTTTAATATTAAAAAAATGATATATTTATTTATAACTTCAAAATGAGTCAAATAAAAACAGTTTTTACTTAATTATAAAAATGTTTGAATATCAAAAACTGAAATAGATCTGTAAATAAATAGTAAGTTAAGAGAGGAAAATACGCTCTTCTCTGTATTTCCAGCGCGCCTTCGGACATAACAATGCATCCAATGCACTCAAGAATAGTGAACTAATTTAAGCAGGTTCATAACAACCATTCAATGGATATGAGAGCGAGCGCGCACTTGGTGCTGGGCGCATGCCCGTCACAGCAGTTCGAATAATCCCCTCGTGCCTTTGACATGTGTATGAATAGAAGCGGAGGTGTTCGAAAATTCGCGGTCCTGAAGAATACCATAAAAGCTGAGAGGTTTCATTTACGACTTATGCTTCACCCCTCCAACGACGAAAGCGGCATTAGGAGGAGACGTGATTCCAGGAAATCGTGTGAGCTGAATAGCAGCCGACTTTCATTGAGGCTTTCTCTCATTCACAGGTGAGAAGCCAGTAATGAAGACTAATTGCGCTTTCATCCATCGCGAGCCGTGTTGATCACTGCGATTCCGGGAGCCTTATGTATATGAAATGAGGCATTGGTTGGGGGGGAGGGGAGACAGTTCCGGTAATGTAAGCAGCTTTTTCTAATACAAAGGGAGTAACAGAAGAGTGCAACACTTTATGCAAAATTGGTTTCAATATTTTTTTTGCTGTTAATTCGGGTGAATGAAATAGCACGAAAAAAAGCATGTTCATTTAGATGTTAGAAAAACTTCTAGTTTCAAAATTTTAAAATTAAAGCGCAAACGCTCGTTCTTTTAAAAAGACGGAAACCAGCTTCGGACACCCGCAAAAACAGAGATTTGACCCTATCCTGGAAAAATGAGTAAAAAGGAATTTAATCGGAAATTCTCTAAGATACGACGGAATAGAGAGAAAAGCATAATTTTTATTCCTGAAAACAGTCGTGAATTTTTTTTTTTAAACAAAGCTTGAGATATTTTTTAAGTGATTCCAATGTTCATAACTTGACTTGCTCTTAATAATTTTCTTTGTATATCTAAATGAAAGCAGCCTAAAATGAACTTTTAAATATTTAAGTCAAACAAAAATGATTTTTAACGACTTCTTTATCTTCAGCACTATCTAGAAAAATGAAAAGCCAGAGAAAATTCAATAAAATATTATTCATTTACAGCGTCAAAAAATACATTTAAGCTTTCTCAAAATATCAAATTTTAACTTTTATTACTGTAAAATGTCCTTTAATACTTTTACAACATTACTAAAGTAAGAAAAAGGTATGAACTTTTATTAATATAATTATTAAATTTATTTATAATATTTGAAGATGCTCACTCTTTTTTGCTAATTAAGTAGACTAATTTTAGTTTTTAGGCATCAAAAATCAAAACAATACTCAACAGCGATAAAAGAAATAATGATCGTGTTTTTAATGCAATAATACAAACAAAAGCATTTGAATGCGCTTAATAAGATCTAATTTTTTAATCAGTTTATTCACTTGAAATACAATTCAATGGCAACGCGTACTCCCAAACGTTTACAAATGCATTCAGTCATGCATACATCTAACTACCAAAGGTAATCTATATTTTTTTCAAAGTGATATAAGAATACAGATTTCAATATGAAGTAACGAATAAGTTTTACATAAGTTGTAATAATGTAAAAGTGTACGATTAATAGAGATACTGTTTTTATGACTCGCATGATGTACAATATATGTTTTGCCGACGAATACTCAATCCTCGTTAAAAAATTCCAATTTTTTCTTGTCATTTCTAAATTAATTTCAATTGAATAACAGTTATTATTATGGTACGTTTATTGTTATGTTTAAAAAATTACAATTTTTTTGCTTTGGAATTTATCTTGGTATGATATTAGATTCACTGATATATTTGTGCATAGTACGTATAAAAGTAATAATTCTTATGGGTTTTTGTTGAATGGTAGTAGTTTTTAGTTAGACTGTGTTTTTAAACGAGATCTAGTTTACTTTTGGAATACCTGAATATTGTCAATATTGTAGATATTTTGAGTTTTACCTTTACTGTTCTGATTACTTTTTGTTTTAGGATTTTGTTTGATTTTTTAGATAATCCTTTCATTTAATTAAGGATATCATTAACAATTTATTCCATAAATTCAATATGTTAGACTATAATTTAGAGCAATAAAAATGTTTTTAAATTTTTTTTTGATACGATTAACTTTTCCAATCTTTTTAATAAATATATATATAAAAAATTAATCCCTCTTAAGTATCTCAACATTAAAAAGCATTTAAATATGATAAAATGGGTCATTTTCTTTTTAATTAAACAATAATAGCTTAGACTTAAAAATGATGATACGTGTATGTGTAAAAAGTGCAAAGAATATATCAATGAGGAATATCTACATGTGATTACAGATAATTTGGATATTATTGAAGACAAAATATTAAGAGATATTATGAATAGTGATGCTAATTTAGACTTAACATTTCGAAAAATAGTTTTTAAGTTAAGAAACAAATTAACTCAGATAATGATAATTTTATTACTAAATTAGCAATTAAATAGTGAGAGGATATTTATTTGAAAGATTTAATAACTGTTATTATTCTCCAAGACATATTACTACTTATGAAGATAAAGTACCTAACAATTATGCTACTATGTGTAAAAAAATTCAACATTAATTTAATTAATAAACATCTTGGCATTTAAAGTTGTGAGCAATAGTCAAAAGGAAGTTTCTAATATAATTATTGTACTTTTGGAAAATAGATGTTAATTTTGATATTGTTAAATTATTTCATATATTTAACACCAAAATTTCAGAAAAAACCTGAAAAATTTAAATTTATATATGTAATTAATGGTTCAAATGTATATATTACTCTAGATGGTAAAAAAAATTTTACAAAATATTTTAAATAAAGAGTACTGTCATTATTAAAAACAATGCTCATATTGTGTGTCAAATATATTAATAATAAACAGATTTATGCTATTTATAGCTATGATTTTGAAGATCTTTAAAATTCTTTTGACATAGAAGATTTTATTAAAGTTCTACACACAAGAAGTTTAATACTAATAAGGTTATTGTATATGAAAAATTGAATAACTAGTTATGTTATTCTTAAAAAAAAAAAGAAAATTATACATTTTTTAATAAGATTTATAAACAGATTAAAGATATACTGTAAGGGGGGGGACCTACAAGTAACTGTTTACACAATATTTTACATTATTATGAAGATAATTTTTTTTATTATAATAGCTTTAGAATGTTAAGTTATATTGATGGTGTTACTTTCTTTCAAATTGATAGTAATAAAGATGTTAAAATTTCTTACCCATTTATCCAGATTATTAAATTTTTTTGCAAACTAATGTTAATATAGTTGAATAGTTAGATTTAAATAAAAACAGAAGATAATAAAATTTCTATTAAAATATAGGATATGAAGAATATTTTTGTTATTTCTAGTCCATTGCAGGTCGTACAAGTACAATGATTGCATACTGTTTCTTTTTTCCCAGTTTACATTCGAATGTATGATATTCTTTTTCTTCCAATAAATCACACGAGGAAAGCTGGTTTAATGTTTGCAGAATGGTCGCCTTCTAAATGACCCAGCGCGTTTGCGTTTTATTTTGACCATTCTTTGATGAAAATTGATTGTTTTGATGTGTACTATCAGTCCTCTGTTAAAGTTTTCCCGTTTCTTTTCTGAATCAACTTGTAACTCACACACACACATATATATATATATATATATATATATATATATATATATATATATATAGGTTAACAATTATTCTTGATGACTAGGCTGTAATTAACAGATTAACACGCCGTTTTGTATAGATTGCAATTTTATTAAAAGAAAATAAATCCAAAATTCCGTGATGACTCATGGGTTGGCAAAAGGTTTGTTCCTCCTGGGGTAGTTTAGAAAAGAAGGAGAAATCTGAAGTACGAAATTAATATGAAATTGAAAATGCATGTCCCTAATCCGGTAAACGTACCAGCCTACATGAACAATGCACGGGGGAAACACATGGTGATGACACGATGGGGATTCAAAAACCCTTTTTTCTTTTCAAAAAGGGGAGAGACGAGGTAAAAGCTCCCTCCTACCTTCACAATCCTTCTTACCCCTTCTACTGTTGCTTCCTTCCCCTTTCGGAAGGGGGGAGGGGAGAAATCGCAGCAGAGCGGAAATCTTAAATTAAATAAAGGACTACTCATTTATATTACGTCACACCCCCGTGGGTCTTGTTCAGCCGTCCTTTTTGGAATAGCATTGCGGATTTTATTTAACATGAGCATTATTAATGGAGAATCAAAATGTTCTGATCTCTAAAAAACTTAAGCTATCCTTTCATTTTTCTAATTGATGAAATACATAAATAAAATAAAGAGTTGGGACTTGTTTAACGTATCTACAAAATTTTCTGTCCCATTTGAGAGGATGCTCTACTATTAAAATCTTCTTGTAAAAACTGATTTTGAAAAATAATATGTGATTCAAAAAATAATATCTTCGTATTATTAAACAATGTTATCGATATTTATTAATAATTTTTACTTCGTAAATTATGACAGTTATGTTCGTTAAAAAAAGTACTTTTTTCATTTATAGTATTCTTTTTTTTTAAAAAAAAAAAATATCCTGCTGTTTGTAAGAAAATGCTGGCATTTGGACATTTTCGTTTCTTTCAGCAGTAAGTTATGTAGTGGGGATAAGTAAGCTCTTGAAAAGGGACAGTTGATAGATCAAGACCCAAATTACACAATCAGCATCGTTGACCGATACGAAATGTATTATAGCTCCTTTCTTATTGACTGAGGGCCTTTCTTTATTTTACAGCGCTTGCAGTTAGATAAGAATAACACCGATTCAAGTGATAGTCTTTTTCACCTGATTGAGGCTCTAAACTACTAGATTCATCACTATTAGATACACATTTCTGTACTTTTAAAAAGTAATTAAGGCATCTTGCTTTGATTTAAAAAAATAGGTAAACAGTCAAATTTACAAGAAAAACCTATGGGAATAAAAAATTGGATATTCCCCCCCCCCCTGTCAAATTCATAGGCAGAAGTAATTTTAATGAGATGATCCGTTATTATTCTTTGTTTTATATTGTGTAAGTGATTTTTCTTGTTCTAATTATTCTATTCTTCCGGAGTGAAACCATATTCATTTCGTGAATTTGCTTATGCAAATATGAAAAACTGTATTTTCTAGTTCAGTATATAACGTAATTCAAGGACGCAGTTAAGAGGAGGTATTGATGTTTCGAATCGCACTATTTTCTAAAGGAGCTAAACCTCAAGCAGTATTTTGTAATCGTTCTTAGATTTAAATTGGTATACGTTGATTTAGACCAAACATGTTAACTCATTTCCACCACAAGCTGATTTCAACAAATAAAAATCAGTTGTGCCACACTATGTAGTTACGGTGGTAGTTTTTCTTTTCTTAATTTACTTTCAGGAGTAGCAGGAGCACTGTTCCTTATGATTTGTATCATAATGCTCTTGTTATTCGTTTCTAGTGACGTTTTATGTTACTAACTTTGGTGATCTAATAACATTGTTACATATCAAGCAAATTATTTTTTTTTTGTCTCAGCAAAAATATTCCATTCCCATTTTCATCTAAAATTGCGATGTTTGTCAGGATTTTTTGGTTTAGTTTTATTACCACCCCGGTTTTGATACAAACATAAGGATTGCAAGGGCTAAAATAGACAAATAAACGTTAGCACAAATTAATAAAACTTTTTAAAAAGATAAAAAAATTTCTGACCATTGCTTTTTTTTTTTACCTGATATAAAATAAATGTACAGATATATAAGAGCATTGCAAATAAACTTCTTCTTGTTTTTTGAAAGAGAAATATTTATTTATTAAGTACACATCAAGAAAGGTATGAGAAAAGTAATGAGAGGTGTATTATTTAATTATACATTCTCTCAAATATATATATTATTATGTATAACATAATTGCTGCTATTGATAGGGGAAATAATATGTCGATTTGTAATACTAGTTCATTAGCGCAGGTTGCGATTCCTTATCAATAATTACGTATAGTCAAAAATTTTAAAGAAATTAGGTTATGATAGTTTTAGTAAAATTTTTGGTCGCAAAAATATTCGCTGTTGGCCGAACTTTGACATGCTTGATTTAGATTTATATTTATAACTGGCTTCGCGATTTATTCAATTGCAATATTTTACCTTTTCCAATTAAATGGATACATAATTCCTCAAACTGCGATTCACTTTGGTTTTACTTCTCATGCTATGAATTGTTACAATTAGTCCTATGTGGTCCAAATTAATTTTAATGATTCCAACTAGTCTGGTCCAAATAAATTTTTGAGTTTATCAATTTACTGTCAACCTAGCAATTGTAATTGAGTTTTAATACATTTACATGATGTAAAGTTATCCAACAAACCCTACAATTAACCATTTGCGTTGAACAGTAATGTCAATAATAGTAATTCTTAAGTTTAAAAATCTGGACTTGCTGCAAAGAAAGACAATTTCGAGTAAGACTCGACGTTGGACTGCAAAAAGATAACAGCTTTTTAATCCATCATTCGATGGTTTGGCACATTCTGTAATTCCACACCGATCGAGTTATTCAATTTCGAATTTTTCATGTGGAGTTTAATGAACATAACCGCCAGGTCACCACAGAGAGCTCCTCGCATTTTCGCACAATGTTCATCGTAACATTCATTTTTCATTTCGAAATATTGTCACTTGCTTTGTATCATGTTACATATCCCGTTTGCACAACATTACAATTGTGAATATATAATGTCCCGTATAGTAAAACATTCTTGAAGCTCTGCAGGTATTCTTCGAGTGCTAATTAAACTAATAAGCATAAATATGTGACTAGAGTAGCTTGTCAGAACTTGTTTAAACTATCACTGAACTGAATTAAATTTAATTCGTGCTGTATTTTTACAGTACAAGAATATATTCAATTAAATTCATTTTCATTGATTGAATTTAATTTTGCAGTTGCTAGAATGAGACGAAATATTTTGCGGGATATTTATATCGTCGATGTAAATTCAGAATGGATGAACACACATTTAATAAATGTTTTAATTGTTTACATTTTTATACTGGGTGATTAGTTTTTGGTTATATTTGTTAAAACTATGTTGACGCTCAGTAATCCTACAAAATCACTTATACGGCATGGCTGTGCCCCAAACGCCGTGCCGAATCAAAGAATGCTTCCTATATTTAGTTAAATCACAAAAAATATCAAGATTTCATTTAATTCTTACTTCATTTTCTGTGTACGAGTATATGTCTTCTTAGAAATGGGTAAGCTAAATTTACTTATTTTAAAAAAAAGAAAAAAGATAAGACATCATAAGCTGCCTTTCTATTCATAAAGTGAAAAAAAAAAAAATTTAAAATAACTGAAATAATTTCCATTTACTTTAAGTCAAAAGTACAATATAAATTAGTTATGATAATCTGATATACAATAAATATCACAGAACAATAAAAAAGAGTTAATAATATAAAATATTGTGATGGTATGTTATATTTTTGTTAATAATTTTCGGTGAGCTGAACAGAACACGTTTATACATACAAAAATATTGAAATACAAGAAGATTCCAGAATAATAAAATAAATAATGCAAAAAGAATAAAATGAAAAAAAAAAGAAGTTCTATACAAAGTTTCGCAAAGAGCAGATTTAGACATCTAAGGTGCGAAGGTGCACTTTTTTTTAAAAATAATTATCATTAAATTACTCAATTAAATATAAGAATTAAAACAAACGATGAAATATTAAGAAATGGACAATAGAAAGCTTTTTCAATATTAAAATTAAAGGAAACGATTAATTATTATACTGAATATATTTAAGCTAAATGTAATTAAAATTGAAGCAAACGATAAATTATCAAATTAAATATTATATCAGTTATATGTAATTGAAATTAAAGCAAACGAAAAATTATTAAATTGACTATATTTAAGCTATATGTAACTAAAATTGAAGCAAACGATAAAAAATTAGAAAGTGATCTGGCACTCAAAAAGTGATCCAACTAAAACAATAACCCCTCGGATGGTTAATTAATAATAAAAATATTTAAGAGAACTTTCAATAACAGAAATAACATAAGTAAAAGTACCGATATAAGATTGTATCAACGTAGAAAAATTATTAATAATTGTACATTTGTATATCTAGCAATCAAATTTGACTTGTACAATAGGTAAATTTATCACTGTTCATTTTGGCAATGAATTGAATTTCTTTTTTAGAAAAGTGAATTTTTTAACACAAAATTTCAGAAAACTTTAACATTAATAACTGACACAACGTATTATTTTGAAATTAAAAATTCAACTAAAAATTCTGTTTTATTATTTTTAGCTATGAAGTTCCAACTTTCCTCTTTCTAATCAATTAGTGTTACTGTTATAATATTTCAGATACATTAAGAAATTAATGGTCAAGAAAAAAATAGCAAGCTAAATTAAAATTCTTTTTTTCATTCTTTCCATTGTGCTTGCGTGTGCTTTTTTGGTGCACTATTAACCACAACTTAATTTCAGAAAGGTAAATAGTAAGTCTGTTGGCTTATCATACGATTCGCGATTTCAAAATATTTCGTAGAAGGGAGTTTACGGTTCTCAAAAGGATGACTTTAAAGTCTTCTCATTGATGGAAATGAAGATGAACTTCAGGTTCGGTGAATATTAAATGATCGAATTTTCCATACGAGTGAATTTAGTCAAAACAAGTGCGATTTTGACAGCAAAAGACGACGTATTCATATATTAGATTGCATATTAATTAAGACAACTTGTATTGAAATTTCTTCAAGTAGAATGAGAGGTAATTAAATACGCCATTCAGTGAAAAAAAATAGTTTTAAGAAAAAAATTCTTTAATTACTAGGTTTTCCTAATTAAGGAATACAATAATAGAAAACCTGAACAAATTTGAAAGCTGTGAAAGAATAGAAAAGTGATCAAGGTTTTTTTTTAATCTTACGAAATATTTTGAAGAGGCGTGTGAAGAAATTCAGCTTTTTTTTGCTGTAAAACGTTTTAATGCGGAAAACATTTGGTAGCATGAAAAATAAAATAAATTCAATTTTAAATAGTTCTAAGTTTAAGTTTAGGTAACTTGAATACTGAATTCAAATATTTATCTTAGCTTGAAGGCATTTATTTTAAATTAAAGCATTTTTATACCTTTAAATTTTTTTTTTTTTAAATCATAATCTTATGTTATAAAATTTTGATAAATTCGTTGTAACAATTATTACTTCTAGTTCATAAATTTCTCTTCTTATGTCTTGATATTAAATTATGTGTAAAACAAAGATCATTATTTGTTTCGTTGTGCACATTTTCGATAACAAAATTCAAAGAGATATAATTAAAAAAAAAATATTAGTTTTGCTGGTATGCGCCGGATTTATTTAAAATTTTCGTCATTTTTCGACTTTTTTTTTTTACCGATATAAGAAATAATGCAGTAGATTCTGGATCAGCTATAAAAAAGGTGTAATTCTAGTTCCGTCTGTAGTTGTATTCAGAAATTTAATTTCTGTACGGAAAGCCATGCAAGACGGGAGCCTTAACCTTAACTTTTGCCCACTCACTCACAGTAAAATGAAATAAAAAAAAATGATCTTATTTTGATTTCAAAATTACAGTACTTTAGGCCGAAATTTTAATTTCTTAGCTTATATATATATATATACATATATAAATCGAACAATATTTATTTATTTATTATTTATGTACACATTTTATTCTCACTTTCTTGCACTTTCATGAAATTTGGGTCTCCAGAAGAAAATTTAAGAAAAGTAACTATAAATAAACACGCGCGATGTAAAAATTGTGAACAAAAGTAGAACATAGGGGATGGAAATAGAAGATATAAAAATTTTAGTCAATGTTTATCGAATTATATAATAAATTTAAGAGCGAACAACTTTACTTTAAAAATAAGTGCAAAGGCGTCAATGCCAAAGAGTCACACTGTGACTACAGAAAGGGAAGGCAATTTATCGGATATTTCAAAATAAATAAAATTATGCCTCGCGGAAAGTTGCTTGCTTTTGGTAGGTTTATCTACTTGAATTCACTTTTAACTTTGATCGAAATTGCTTTTATCAGTAAGAGCATATTTTAAATACAATAATCCTTCAGCGACCGAACAGTGTTCTGATACTTTTTTTCCCTTTCAGAATTAATTTTGCAAAAGTAATTGTTTTTTAAGAAAAACTAGTGCATTTTTAGTTTTTTACATTGCAGTACATAGATTCCGTATTTTTCATGTTCATGGGCTCAAATAGTCGACTATAAATTTAAAGCTTACTCTCATTATTAAATTGTCTCGTTCGCTTCAAATAAATCGACATTATCCTTTTTCCATTACCTTATTAAGATTTAAATTTTTAGAAATTGTTTTATTTTGAAGCGTTGAAGTAGGTACTTCACTGAAAATGTGTATTAACTCTTTTTTTTTTCCCCTCTAAAATTCTAGGAGAAAGAATGCTTTGACATTTAATTCATTCTATGCATTCCATTAACTGGAAATGTATTATATTTTTTCAAATAACCTTTGGTAATCCTCTTAAGTTGTTCTCGTGTATTATCAATTTGAATATCCCTTCTTGTGGTTCTCAGTGTTTATAATCGTATTTGTTCGCAGTTAATTTTAAAATGTTAATTCTTTCCCATGCTTTGTCCTATTTATTTCTGAATTTATTTTCCTTATACATCCAAGCTTGTTTTTTCCCCCCCTTCTGACTTTATACAAGTTTTGCCGCAATGATTATTTGGTTTTTCTGCTTTTGTTCTTTATTAATGTGTTTTGTTGTTTCATTGACTCCATAATACTTATTTGATCAATTTATTATAAAAAAATATGCAAATTGTTCTTTGTGCTTGCCATGATACCACGAATGAAATAAATACAATAGAGCTTAAGCAATGAAATGCTATATACAAAAGTTCTTACGCATATTTCATTTTATTCTTCCTTTTTTGTTAATATTCCTTCTAAATATTGATCATATGATGTGTATTTTTGGTAATAAAAAAAACCGCTGAGTTGTACGTTTGATCAAAACAATACCAATTCTTAGAAATATACGTTAAATAAATGACTATATTTACAAAGCGTATTTAATGACAATTATTTTTTGATATATATTTAAAGGGAAATGGATGCAGTAGCACGTGTGTCAAAAGCATATACTCGCATTGATGTTGTATTATCTTTAGTCAGCTCTTTCTTTTTTCACATTTTGACACAATTTAGATCAGATTATGCGTTTTTATTTATCCACAATTTGAAGTGCTTTTGCTTCATTTGGGCTTAAGAACATCCCAAAAAATTTGAAACATTTAGTTTCAAAATTTAGTTTATCATCAATTATTTTAAAATTACAGTTAAATGTTATGGTACATTCTACAGTATGTGTATATATAAACAATGCATACCATACAACAAACAAATTCAGTATTGTGTATAAAATTTTGTATGGGTATGTTCTTTTTGTGAATAACATTTTGAGTGGGTGTGTGAATAATTCTGTATATAAGACTTGTATGTGTGAATGAATGTTGTAAAGTTATCAACGTAAGATTCATTGACAGATTTATCAGACGAAATTCATTACTTTATTTTATGATTATCTCAGCTTGTTTCCTTTTACTACATAAAAAAAAATTAAGAATTCTCATTTAATTCATAATAATCAAGATAAACACTTTTTTTAAAAAAAATTTCAGAAGTTCCGCTAATTTTTATTAATGATTTCTTCAAGTGTGTAATAGAAATACTTAGCAATGATGTTAATAGCAGCTGAAAAAAATTATTTTCAGCAACAAGAAAACAAGTTTTGCATTTAATTTTTAAAAGTAAAATTAATATTGGCTATCAGTTACAATAATATTGTTTGTAGTTGTCTTCTACAATTCTACTTTACAGTTTAAAGCTCGAATTTAAGACAAATAACGGCAGTCTGATATGTCATTAAAAAATAATCTTATTTGAAATTCCTTAATAACAATATATACACACATATATATGTATATAACACAATATAAAATTATAAATAAGATAAAGTACATAAAATAAACAAAATATTAAGAAATTAAAAATTACGAAAGATGAAAAATTAAAAAAAAAAAAAAAAATTTTTTTTTTTTAAAAAAAAAGACGAAAATGGAGTTCAATAAATGGAATTTTGAAATAAGTTTTAGACTGTTAAGCTGAGTTATTCTAGAATTACTATTATCTGGAGTAATTAGCTATTTTAGAATAGCTATATATGAAACTCCATCTAAGTAAAGATCCGCGATCGTCATATTACTGGCAAAGGGGGGTCGTGCAGCTTGACTTGGAGTCTCGATAGATTAAACGAGCTTCAGATTTAGCGACGAGTCTTTACTAGTATCAAGGCTCGAGCTTACGACTGGACGGAAACAAGTGTTTATTGAATTACATGGGAACAATATTAGATATTTAGTACTAAAATGGCTGTGAGTAAGTTTTTAAGAATTGCGGAAAGAAAACACTCGATGAGGTATTTCATAAAACATTCGATCAACTTAAAGCATTTCAAGTTTCAAAGAACTTTTAAAAATTCTAATTACTCTTAATCCCGTTATGAATCTATACTCAAGATAATATGGTTATGGTTTGAAAATGGTGTCAACTATCGCAAAGCTTATTGAAATTAATCAGTAGCAATTACAAATGTAATTCATAAATTGAAATTAAAGGTTTTTCCTGACTGTTGAAATAACTCTAATAAAATTCTATGATGTATTATATTCATATAAATTTTAATTAAATTATGAATAAATCAAAGTTGCAATGCATTATAATTTACACATAAAACATATTTTATACAAATTGAAAATTTATTTAAAAATATTTAGCAAATTATTGAGATTAATGTCCTAGAAATTTGCTTGTTAATTATGCTTTGTTATATGGCATCCCTGTATATTCAAATGAATATTATTATACTCTAAATAATTGCCGACATTTTGTTTGGGTATCAGATTTTTTTCCAGCATGTTTGTATTGAGGTAAAAAAATTTCAGTTTTCTGGAAAGGGAAAAATCATTTTTAATTTTTGGTTCTTTAAATATTCTCCTTAAATTCCTTTGAAAAAGAAAAATAACATTGCAATTAAATTATTAATTCAAGTCAGTAATGCTAATCGAAAGTGTGAAAGACTATGGCGCATTAAAGCTAAGAAAACACACACTTAAGCATGTTATTAAACAAACACAAACAATCATATAATAGCGAATGCCAGTCCAGTGGACTCTTAACTCCGTATCATACTAAAGCCTGGAATTTTTTTCTAAATATTAAAACAAGCACATTAAAAATGTGCTTAATGCACATATGAATTAAAAAAAAAACATAAATAAAAGAAACGGGGGAGGAAAGAGGATAGGAAAGTGAATGAATTATTTACAATGTAGATGAGATTTTTTAAGAGACGTAATTTTTTTTTTATTTTACTAATCTTATCGTAAGATAAGATAATAAACTTTTATATCATTTTTTTACCCCCTCAATGCCTTGGATAAACTATGTCTAATCTTCGGCAAAAGGAGAGTATTATTTTATATGATTTTTAAAAATTTATTATTATTATTAATAATATTGTAAGATTACAATATTGTTATTATTAATAATAATATTGTAAGATTACAATAGCAATAAATAAAATATTATTCAAACTTTCTTTGATGATATGAAAGCAGAAGAAGGAAAATAAAAGTAAAAATGGTTCTTGTTTGGCTGAGTGTTCAGCAAACCAGTTCAAGAAAGGGGAAGATAGGGATGGCGAAGGGGTAAGACAAGATTTCATTAAAAAAAGGTTAAGATAAGATTTCATTAAATTCACAGAATATTATTTCGATCGCCAGCCTTAAAATAATCAAATACAGTAAAATATTTTTAACTTTTACCTTGCTTATGATCAAAATACGTATGCATTAAATCTTAAGGAACTATAAAAGAGTTTGAAAAGGGAGTTGAAGTAACTTTTTGCTGTTTTAACGGATTTAAGAATCACCTTTTTGGTTTGTTCTGTTTTAAGCTAAATAAATAGCATCGATGTAAAAGTGCTACAAGTTACCCAACTTGTTTCTACGAAAAAGAATAATTTTTTTCAGGAGCACTCTACCCCCTCCTTTGCTCTTAAGTATGATGAAAACACGAATATTTCTAATCACTTTTGTTGAGTTTGATTCTTTGCTTAAGTGTACCTTTTATCAATGCTTAAAGGAATGGCTGTCCACATTTGAACTTATACAAATACCTTTTGAAGTATTGTCCCATTTGGGTGCATACTGAGTTCTGTGGCGCCCGTTTTCTTTCGATGCGCTTAAACATCTGCTCAATGGATAAGCCGCCACTGCTTTTAACAGCAACAAGGATTGTAGAAGGATTAACAAGGATTGTAGAAGGATTGCTAGAGTATCCCAATGTTGTATTACACGAGTTTAACAAAAAAAAAAAAAAAAAAAAAAAAAAAAAAAAAAAAAAAACATGGGAAAGAAGAAAGATCGCTAAAGCACCTCGAGTGAGTTATGCCTGTAGTAAAACTGAGGGTTAGCCTCCGAGGGAACAAAAATTTAGTATTAATATACTGCTTATTTTAGCGGCCTCAATTCATGCGCTGTGATTTGCTATTTTTTCTTTGAAGAAATTTACCAGGAAAATAGGAGCCTCGAGCCAAATTGCTTTTTGATGAGATTAGTTTAGTTTTTATTAACGTCACACTAGAAGCAAAACGAGGTCTATTGGCGATGGACCTTGTAATTATGAACCCCGATCAAGTGACGAGGACGACACCTGACTTGGCACCCCTTCTTCTAACTTCCACACCACGCCGACGGGAGGAATTTGGGCCCCGACAGATTTAACGTGCATCAGCCCCGGCTTTTTTATGAGAACGGCCGCCTTTGTACACATCTACTAGAATCGCCCCCAGTTTTGAGGATCCAAATGTAGTTAATAATAAGAAAATATAAATCTAATAATTTTTTTTTCTAATTCTGCTCTCTGTAAAAATATCTCCTGGACTACTATTTAAATAATTTCACATTTTACTAGTTGAATTAATAATTGAATGTTCAAATATTTGAAACTGAATACATTTTATTAATTGTACATACATTTTTTATTTCATTGACACATTTTTATTTAGAATCCGAAAGAACAAAACTTTTAAGGATTACACATCTTCGTTTCTGATTTCCAGAAAAAGTGTTTTCTTGAGCAAAGCTTTTTTGCACGTTGTCTCGATTACAGCCCTAATAAAGCATATTTGCGATGCTCTTGGAGGACAGTTACAAATCGTCTTCTCTCTCCCCAGAACCTGAAAACAGCATTGCTGGAAGAGTGAGATCGATTGCTATGTGGAATATATTTTTGGTATTTTATATCAACCTGCATCATTAAAATATGTCCATCACTGTTGAAGATAATCAACTAAAAGTGAAAATTCTCTAAGTTTTGAACACCATGCAAGATTTTTTAATATAAAAATGTAGTCTTATGTAGTATTTTTGGACATAAATTTTTACAAAATGTTTTTAAAACTCTTAAAAAAAGAAATGCTTTTTTACTTTTTACTCAATGTAGGAATATAGAAACTTTCTCATTTTTTCCCTTTGTATAGTGACCCTCATTTTCAGAAGAATATCAGTAACATGTATTTGTTTTGTAGAACAAAAAATTATATTAAAATAAATTTTCTTTAAGACTGTACACAGCAGAAAAGTTTTATTAAATTTTTGTAGTGACACGGGTTACTTGCAATCTAGTTAAAAATCTATAAAAATTCCTATATTTTTTTGTCAACTCATCTCCTGTTCAGTGTTCTCAAATTCTACCTTTTAATATTTTTTTTTGAAGTTTCAATATTTGAATGTAAAACTATATTATATTATATATATCAATATAATTCTCCCCCAACTCTTATATTTATTTGTAAATATAACACATTTTTACAAGTACTGCTTACAATATATATATATATATATATATAAAACTACCATCCCTTAATTTCAAAGAACATTATGATTAGATGCAAGAAAAGTAGGAACAAAATAAAAAATGTGTTTAGAAAGTTTTATTAATATATTAAACTTCAAAATCTCTCAATTTTTTTTTATTGAATTAATTATTCAAGTAAAATATTTAATTCAGCACATATTAGAGTTCAAATGCATTTTTTTTGTATGCTCTAACTGGATCTTAAAAGATATAGACTACTTTAAAAAAAAACCCTTTAAATGCATTTCAATGACATCCCAAGAATTCAAATCTGGCCTTAATTGTGTAAAATCAATTCTTATAGTTGATTAATACATTACACAAATTTGACTTTTTACTGTAATTTCAATCATTGCAACAAATTAGCAATTTCTTTTTAAAGCAGATGCTAACAGCATGTAGCTGTTATTTATTCAATAAGTGATTCTGTATGGCACAATAAGTGATAATATATAACAATATGCAATTCTGGTGAAACTGCACATTATTAGAAAATATCATTCACTAATGAAAAGGACACACCTACTACATTTAAACAACACATACTTTCCATCGTAAATAAATAAGCCATTTTCTCATTTTATAATTTATTCAAGTTGTTATTGTGAGCCTAATATCTACTATTTCATTAAACATCTATATTTTGAATAAAATTAAGTTTACATGTACTTTTAATAAAAATTCCTTTTTCATTCACCATTTTAAATGAATTTTTTAATTTTATTTAATTAATTTTATTTTTCAGTAGAAAGTTACCAGAAATTTATCTTTAATGCTGATTATCAGCTCCCTAAAATAATTCAAAGGTTTTTCAATTGCAGAAAAATAGGTAAGGATATTTGTTGTAGGATTTGATGATAGGGGTTACACAAATTATATAACCCAGTTTTTGAAGAAAATCTGCAATGTCTGATATTAATGCAAATTCTTAAATATGGAACAATAAAATAAGATAGGGGTGAGAAAATACTTTGTGAGCACCTAGTACATCTATCCAGAAAATCATGCCCCATTAATTTGAGCCAGTTTAACACCATCTTTGCAATACTGATGCCGCTTTTAACAAAAACACATCTAAATTAAAACAATAAATGAAAATATTTTTTTTAAAAAAAATAGAATTATATCTTCTTTTCATTTAGAAAAATGAGAATATATTTATTTCAGATTTTCTGTGCAAAATATTGAATTTTTAAATTTAAAATACTTTTGATAGCTTTTTATTTAAATTAATGTCAGACCTAAAGTATTTAATTTTGATACACTCTGCACTTTTTATTTTACAGAAATGAAATATCAATCTGTGAATATTTTTTTAAATCATACACTGATGTTGATGTCTAAATAATAATAGCAACAGTTTTATTTGACCCAAACTGCAAAACAATGTAAAATCTAATCACAATGATGAGCAAGATTTAAATTACAAATTTTACATGGAAATGTTTTTCCCAAAGGTATTTATTCAACAAAGTTATTACTCATTATGCAAAAACTAAATAAACTTTTGGAAATGTTATTTTTAGAGCAGCTTATAATTGTAAATATATGTAAAGAAGTATAAAGAGAGAATCAGATTTTATTGCTTTTGTATAAAAATATACATTAATATTTGGCGATGTATGAAAGCATTATAATTTTCTTTAAAAATATATTATTCTCATTAAGATTAATGTATTATTCTTATTAGGTCTATTTTCAAGCATAAATAATAAGACTTAAATTTGGAAAACATTTTATGACAGAAAAATACCTAATATTAGTATCATATCTAAATAATAATATTAGTATCATTTGAGCTTCAATAACTTAATGATGATATCACATTTTAAAATACTCTAAATTCCATATTTATTATACTATTTTTCCCAGTAAAAATTATATTTTCTTTCTAAAACTTTATTTCAGTTATAAATTTGACTATAAATAATACAGGGGAAAATTAGTTAATTTAATGTTTCTAAAACTTAGTGCAACAGTATAATAAAATATATATAATTAGACCCAATTTTTTATATTAACATTTTAACTTTATTATGTATGGAATATATTAAGGTTCTATTCTTTGAAATAAGGTAAATATAATATGCATGAGAAAATATTGAGGGGGAAAAAAGAATATGATGATTAATACTCTCAATCAATCAATAAATGTCCTCACAAATCAATATAAATTAATTTCTTCAACTTATATTTATTTTTCTTTCCTATTAAGTTTTTTAGTAAGAAAAAAAATGGTTTAATTGCTGAAGGAAACTTTGACATTATACATGCATGTGTGTATGTATTACAAAGAAATACAAAAAATTAGGGAGCATTATCTTAAGTATAACACAGGACAACATTAAAACCATAATTGAGTTTCTTCTTAATTCTTTATTTCAAATTGATTCAATTTCTGATGTGTTTTTCAAAAACAGAAGAAATCTTATGATTTCAAACAATGATGATCTGCATCAGAAGGTCCCAAACTAAAGTACAGAAAAGAGTAACTCTATTAGATACTTAACTGATGGTGGTCATATATATTATTGCATAAATAAGAAAATACACTAAAAATTGAAAACCTAAACAATGGCTGTTCTGCTGTAACAATTTACTTAAGTAGCTACATTACTATTTAAATCATAAATTTATGTAATTTTTATTTTAAAATAGTACACATATTTAAAAAATATAAGTTATATAATTTAATGCAAATAATGGCACACATTTTATGCAAATTTAAGATAATCATTACCTGCATTAATCCAAATTTTAAAAAAATAAAGATTTTTTTTCTAATTTCATTTTGTGGTTGAAAGCTGACTTATTACTATTTTTTTTTTGTATCAGTATTTATACTCATATATTACACATGTATTGCAATATGAATTTGACAAATCTTAAATCCACAATTGAAACTTTGACTTATTCAAATTTATAAATGAAAACAAATGCTCATATACACCAATACATTCAAAGAATGACAAGAGTTCTACAAAATAAATTTCACATTTCAGATATTTACTGCCAAAACATGCTGAATTCCTTATATTTAATTCCAATAGCAATAATATCCACTTCTATAAGCACCCCATAGTTAATAGTTGAAATATTAAGTAATTTAAAGTGGATTCTTTACAGGATAATCTATGTTTACATTTTCAAAAAAAATAATGTTCATGAGAAAAGGCTAACAGATAGAAGATTATAAATTCTCTTACCAATATAATAGCAATATTCTAAGAATGTTCCACCTTTAATGCATTCAATACCAGATAACCATATTTATGCAGGTGTCATGACTCGAGCACAATGTCTACCTGTTTTTTTTCTCTAAATATAACAAAAATAAGAACTTAATTATGTGTATTCATGGGATGTTAAATTGTGACTAATGAGAGGAAAAAATAGAGAGATAACTTTACACAGCACTTATATTTAATAAGATTTAATACAAATTTTTAATAAACTATATAATTTTGTTTCAGGAACTCATGTACAAATTGTATTAACACAGAAGAAATACAGACAAAGATTACAGCATGAATTTAAAACTTATTTGCACTTAAAAGTATCAATTAAGCTGATATACTACTTGATCAGTACTGTATTTTAGGATAATAATGAGGTTTTCCACTACTGAGTTTCGTTGATAGCTATTTATGAACTTTATTCCCAAAACCATATCAAATATAAACTTATAAATTCATATCCAAATTATTTCCAGACCATTGAAAAACTTTAACATTCCCTCTCACAAGATTCTTTTTAATTTTTTCTTCTTCTTAGTGTTGGTGATTAGCATGAAGCCTTAACTCACATAAAAGGCACAGTTGCCATCAGGATATCACTTATCTGAATCATACAGTTTCCCCTACAACTTCTAAACAGTCCTATTTTACTATATACAGTTATGATTGTCTTATTAATGTCACACAGAGAAGCAACATGAAGGTTGTTGGCGACAGATCTTTATTTTTAACCTCGGTCAAGTGATGAGGACGACACTTTAACTGGCAGCTCCAGTCCAAACTTCCACCCCCCCCAATGGAAGGACTTGAGCTACAACAGAATAAATGTGTATCAACTAATGTGCTATACAGTGGGTTTTTAGCAGCTTCAGGGCTTGAACCCACAATCGACAAAAATAGCCAGCTGGGAGACTGCGAACAGGACCACTAGGCTACCAAGTCCTAGATAGAGATTATCAGTGCATTTAGAACACGCAAGACTTTGATTCAAGACCTGCTATGGGTACTTAATATTTTGGTTATACATTGTGGAAGAAACTTTTCTCCTTTTTGTCTACAAAAAAATTTAGCTGTTATTCAGAATTTCAATGTTAAGAAGTAAACCTAAAAACAATTTACCTAATTAAGTGAAAAATATGCATTTGGTAGAAAATGTTCTAATTCAATTTGTTTTTAATTAAGCATAAACTATAGCACCTCCATTTAGTTAAAAATATGCATGCATACCATTTATCTTCAAAAATCTAGTATTCATCTTATGGCTTAATTCCATTGTTTTCTCTTCATAGCTGATTAGGTAGGGCTTCCTGATGGCATGATATGTATTGTTACCAGCATTATTGAGTTTTCTATGAATAGATCTAATGCTCAAAACAATGCCTCAAGTCCCTAGCACAGTTTGCAACTAGTTTGAAGACCTTTCCAAACTTTTCCTGTACAAATTTATCAAAACATGATCATATTGATATAAAATATATATACTTCCACTATGTTTCCATAGGGAATATCCCCAATGGAAAGAATTAATATTAAAGTATTAAAATACAATATATTTTTGATGTAAGATCTTAATTCAAAACATATTTTGAAAGAACAAAATCTTTAGTGATATTGAAGGTCTATTAGAAATTTCTGCTCAGGTCACACTTGAATTTTGCAGCAAAGTAATGTGACTCAGTCCACATTATTTAAAGAAATGGCAATATGTGCTAATTTAATTAAAGCATTAGCTACAGAAATATTCCATATATTACACTTAAAATAAAAAGAATTAAATTTTTTCTTTCACTAATGATATTTTATATTACAATTCTATTACAATAAAAATTATTTTAAAAATTTATTAAAAATATGCAGAAAAGTTTTTGCCAAGAAAATTTAATTCTAGTTTGTGTTTATATTTAATGTAACTTTTATATTTAATGTAATTCTTAAAACTAGACAATATTATACCTGACATATTTTACAATTTTTCTTCAGGTATAGTGTTACATTTATTCTTCATTGAAAAAAATAATTGTTAATGAAATATACATATTACAACTCAACCAAGCATATAATAAAAATTAATATTTAAGTACTTAAATACAGTATAAGTATTTTTTATTCCATTTTTTTTAAAAAAATTCTTTTTATGAGTAAACCTTGCATATAGACCTTTTATATCATTAACAGCAAAAATTCAGACAAATAACTTTTAATCAAACATTTAACCAAAAGAAGTGCAGAAAAATTATTTTTCAACAGATGTTTTTAGCAAAATTTTTTGAATTTTAAATATAAAAATAAGATAATAATATCTAATCATAATCTACTCCCTGCGTTAAATTGTAAAAGAAAAGAAATGCATGCTGTCAAATTAAAAGAAGTATTTTTGATGACAGAAATAATATACTGTATCCTAAAAGATATTGATAATTTTAAGATTTTTTTTTTGTCAATCACTTTGCATTAATACAAAACAATAGTAAAATCTGTCCCTTGATAAATTAGATAGAGCATGCATTCAGAAAGGGAAAGCTATATACCATATATACTTTAAGTTTAAACCAAACACACTGTAGATAGTAAAAGAAAATTTAGTGTACATATAAGTATGTAATGATTTTACATAAATTAAATTTAATTTTCTAATTATTTTTATACTTTAAATCCTTCTAGTGGGAAGTTCGTCTTATTTTCAAATACAAATCTTTTTGAACTTCTAATTTATGTAATCGCGAGCTATAAATCTGCTCATATTTGGTTTCACATCCTTCGAGAGATTTCCCTATAGACCTTTTGTCTGCAGCTAAAATACCAAAAGATCCCTAAATCTACTACCATGTTATCTGAAATCTACAATGTTATATAAATTCCAAGCAGGGAAAAATTTGCTCCTTTTTTTTGCTTGAGTCATAAAAGTGAAACAAAGCATTTGGCATCCTTAAATTTGCATTATGTAACTATTATCGCTCCTCTGACTTAACCACGGTAACAATTGGACATTTATTGCATCGAATGCTATCACCATGTAACTCTGTGCCTATCTCTCTTGTAAGATTAAAAAACTCCTAATTCAAGATTTTCAAGTTCTTTAATTACGCCACAATTGAATTACAAATTAATTAAAAAATAATAGTAACATTAATTCCTTTCGTGTATCTATACAAACACACACACATATGTATACACACAATTGTTAAGAAAAAAAACACAATTTTTTTGAATATTAAATAAAGATACTGTGCAAATTAGGGTAGATTGAGAAAGACAAAAAATGTAATGGGGTAATGGGACAGACATATAAAAGCAATGTAAAAAAAAAAAAAGATTTCTAGTTGAAATCTAGATGGGATGGATGACAAAATAAATCACTCAGTAAAAAATATTATTTGAAATAATCTCATTGAATAAAAAACATTATTTTGCACTTAAAAGAGATTGTACACACACAGAAGTTGGAAATGCTCTGAAAATTCCTACTGGTGGTCATGGAAGGAACAGATGATCTATATGTATTACTAATAGTAAAAGGGAACAGATATCTCATTCCCAACCAGATTGATTCACAGTTTGCAACCATTACCAATATTCATTAATCTGAGAGAACAATTTCTCAACAATTAAAACTAGCTTGTTTGTAAGCACAGAAACCTGTTAAGTGCATTCAGCTACAACCATGTCAGGAAAGATAACACTGGTGTAAAGAACGTATTTTTTGGAATCATCAACAGTAGTCTAGAGTTATATTCTCTGCCAAATCCTGATTTACCATAATGAATGATTTTGGACATTAATTACAGAGGAGAAAGAAGGGAACTCATCATTGACCACAGAATGTTTGAGAAGTTACACAACAAAGCCAAGGTGTCAATGTGTGAGCAGGCATTTTGTATGACAGAACACTACTACACATCTTTAAGGCACTGCATCAGTATTATACTGTCATTCTCCTGGTTCATGTTTGTCATTTTCAGGGGTGGAAACCTCAGAGACTATAGAGAAAATGGCACATGGAATGGCCTACGTATTCACCAGATTTAAATACCATGGAACGTACTAGGGATTCTATTGTAGACAAGTTTCACAAATATATTACCCACTCTAAAATGTGAATTTGGATTTGAATTCCCTCAAAATTGCTTTGAGAGAAATGGGGAAATATTCCCCAAAGCTCTCCTTAATAGTTTAATGGGGAGCATGCATAACTGATGCCAAACATGTATTAGTGTATGAAGAAAAACTTTTTACCAAGTGACTTATGCCATCAGTTTGGCTAGAAAGAATATTTTTCATGACATTGGAAATTGTTTCAAGGAGCAGATTTGTCTTTTTCTTAATATTGCATTTCCATGTGGTAAAATTTACTTTATTTTGCATTCTTAAAGCACAGTACCTTTACTAAGTATATACTAAGTTTCATTTTTTTAATAGTTGTCTATAATTAAATACTCTAAAAAACTGTTTTTCTCTTAGCAATTGTCAAGCAATGTATGTGTATGTATATATATACACACACAAATGTGATTATTACAAAAAATGAAATGAATAAAAACAATTGTTGAGTCAATGATATATGTCATACATAAACTTAAATTCTTTTTCTTTTTATAATCCATGTAATGTTTGATATCCAAGCGAAAACAAATCAGTGATCTAATATACAAAATAAAAAGTTAGTATCAGCAATCATGGCTGTTTTTTACGACAAATTTAATGTTCAAAAATAAGTTATAAAAATGATGCAATTTGTTTAAAGATTTTATTGAATTTTAAAGTTTTTGTATTGTAAAATTTTTTTGCATAAAAATTAAGACATACTTTACTTATCTGATGTATTATTACCTTAATTAGTTTGTAAAAAGGAATTTAAGATAAAAATCAGATCATATAATTCAGAATTTTGAGAACAACTATGATATTGTCATTTCTGACCCATGGTTTTAAAACAATTGCTTCTTAATTTAACTTCCTTCTTAGTAAATTTCGTGTTTAAACAATAAGATAAGAACACGTCCCAAGAACAAATTTTTACTAGGAAAGCATGCAGCTATAATTCAATGCTGAGTATTTCAACTAATACAACGAACCTCAATTTCTTTTTAGCAGCCTTCCTTTAATCAAAGTGAATTAATGTGGCTTTTGGTCAAATCAAGCCTGTGCATTCATACTAAATATACACACAACTTATGACAGAAAATTTATGTTAGTCCTCCTTAAGCTAAGTGTTGATCCCTTTGTTGTAAAATGCTTCAGGTGAATTATTTCTAATACAATTGAAATAGTGAGACACATGAAAAAATTAAGAATGTGTATGAATGCCATGTTCTACAGAAACTAAATTTTCAAAATAATATATTCTTTGCAAATCAAAGCTATTACAATAATAAACCATTTAATAATGTGACATTTATTTTTCAACTAATCAAAAATTATTCTTGTTTTATATGATTCATGTAATTTTAATTAATTACACACTGGGAATTATAACATTATAATTTAATGATCATTATGGAGAAAATTTTCTAATAAAAACTATAAAATCCTTAATTTAAATTTATTTTAAAATTTGTCTTCTCTCTTACATATAAACACCTTTCTGTTTATTTTGTTTACAGATACAACTCAATATTTCAATACTTACTTATGTTTATTAATTCTTATATTCTTAAGATGACATATTTTCTAAGATCATATAAGAATACAAGGGCCATTCAATATTTTAATAAACAAATAGCATTACAGCAGAAATGATTCATTAAACTAATACAATATTTAGTATATTTTTCAATGCAATCCACAACAACTTTTTTACACTTGTCCTACCCTTTTAGGAGTCTTATCTTCTCAGCAATGCATTCTTTATCTCGATCTTGAAGCAAGTTTCATACTTTTTTCTTTACCTTTTCATTGTCATCGAACCAGATACCATGAAAAACTTCTTTCATCAGAGCAAACAAATGAAAATCCAAAGAGGCCAGGTCAGAGATGTAAGGAGGATAAGGTAGGAGCTCCTAAACCCCTTTGCCTAGTTTCCAGCATCAGATTGTGCCATAATGAGGTCAAGAATTGTCTTGCAGAAGGTCTTTCCTCTGCTCTCCTGAACAATTCCTCTTCAATGATGGAATTCTTCTTAATCCCATTTGAATAGTAACAGCTGATGATAGTGTGTGTGGTCCCTCCAAATAATCACAGAAAATCAGATCACAGGCACTCCAAAAGATGTTTAGCATAATTTTACCAGCTGATAGTTCTGTTTTGATTTTCTTACGAATAGATGATTCAGCTGCATGCTTTGACACTTGGATTACAGTTAATGATGCATCCATTTTTCATAATAGGTTAAAATTCTGTCTAAAAGTACGTTACCTTTGTTATTAAAAGGATTTTTTAGCTCTGAGCAAATGCGAAATCTCTCAATTTTGTGATGAATGGTAAGTTTTCTGAGAACCCACCTTGACCTGTTTTATGTAATTCAGTTTGTTTTGAATGATGGGATGAGTTGTACCAACACTTACTTGACATTTTTCAGCAGCTTGTTCAACTGTATTTCAAAAGTATTTTCTTTCAATGGACATGTCACCGTAACTATGATTTTAGAGGTTACATGTATATAGGTATTAACTGAAGAGCTGAATAACACTCTTCCCAAGGTTGCCAATTAACACTTGTAAAAGTATTCATTATATGCATTAAGCATTTCTTTCACTAAAAATGTTTGCCTGTTTGAATATTGAATGGCCCCAGTGCTTCTAAAAGCAAATTTGTCTCTGTAATCTAAAATACACATTCTTTCCTAAATTTAAAAGGTTTTCTATTTATGAAAATAAGTAAAATTTGAATACAATAAAAATATTTGCAATGACAATTATGTATGTAGTAAATAAAACTTACCTTTGTTCCATAATGGCTTGAATTTGGCCAAAAATTTGGTACTTTTCACAGTTTTTTATAATCAGCCTGTTGAAATTTGGAATAATTATGTAACATCATTGCAAACACATAAAATAGTTACACATGAAAACTAAAATGTTTGATATGAATAAAAATTAAAACCAAACTTCATCACATATAAATTTACACATTTTGCAATAAATGAATACGAAGAGGTTTGAGATCAATATGTGCACAAACATTATATATCATATAAAATTTCATTAACTTTATTTATAAAATTAAAAGTAGAATTTTTTTTTTTTACATTAAGTCTACAAGAACACATTATCTTGTGCTAAAACAGAGTGTACATATATATGTATATATTTAGAGAACTCAAATTTCTTTCATGTATTTTGTTAAATAAAGTTTAAAAGAAGAATAAATTTTATCTGCATTAAAATAAAGATATTGGAATATTTTTGGAGCATATGACATGTAATATATATATATATATATATAACATTAAATATTGGTTTAATACAATTTTCTTCAGAAGTTTACTAGTTTAAAACTTTAGTTGCCTGAAATTTCTCAAAAAACTCATGTAACTGTCCTGTTTTCGAGTGCATCACTTAGAGGCCACAGGAAGAATGATGACATCTAGAATGCCTATAACTAGGAGTCCATAATATAGAGTTAATATGGTTTTACACTCTGAGAGTTGTATAACTGTATATTGGTTTGTAAATCCTTAAATATTTGTGCCTAATTGTTTTGTCCTTAACCTCTTAATAGTTGCCATATTGTGTCAAAAAATAAGCACATTTTCTATAAGCAATTTTGCATTCAAATGAATTAAATATATTTAAAATCAGCAGTCAAAACTGTTACAAATATTGAATTAATCAATTTATCTTCATTTTTAATTACATTGAAAGAAACATTTTTATTTAAAGTACATATTTATTCCAAACAAAATCAGGAAAAAAAACTTCATAGAAATGGATGTCAGAAAGGAGATAGCATTTTTTTAATACTTAAATTTTTATTTCCTTTTAAGAATCAGCTTTGTTTCATAAATTTTAAAACAAGGATATATGCAGAGCTCTATATCACAATGACAACATATCATTTTAATTTTCTCACCAGGTTTTTGCTATTATTCCTTATTTAGCCATATACAAAGCACCACTTTGATAGTTTCAATTTCCTTATTATGTTCACCATGTAAACAACAATAAGACCTACCTTAAAAACTAATATAGATTTGTTTTACTATCCAATTTTTAAAGGACTACAAGAAATATCTATTCAAAACACTGCTAAAAAATCAGTCAAATTGGGTAAAATAAGAAGCTGTCTGAGCAGTGTCTAGGCAAATTAAGGGTGATTAATTGCTATGTACTGAATTGTAATACATAAGTAAAATCAATTTAATCAAGTAAGTTCATCTTTACTTAGATAGGATTCTCTTATTGAATGACTGTTAACCCTAACTGAATTCCAAATATTACGCCCATGCATACACTTATTGATAAAAACATTTAAGTTGAATAATGTATAAGAGGAACTTTTTTAATGGATTTCTGGTCTTTGAATTCTAGACAATTCCTTGTAAAAGCATGAATATTCATATTCATGCTTTTATAAGGAATTGTCTATTATTTTATTACAAATTATTTATATTCATAAATTGGATGAACAGTCCTTTTCCTATTGTCAGATATGGCTATATTTTTGGTAATTGTGAGGCTGTGAGTGTGACAGCTAAGATTTGGTGTAAATAAGCAAAATAAAAAGTTAAAAGTCAATTATTAATGGAAAAAAGAGCATATACAGCAATAAAATTTCACATTTCTTAAAAATAAATAAAAATACATATCATACCTATAAAGATGAATAAATTTTTCTAATACTGTTAAGAAACTTAATACTTTATCCACTCATCCTGCAATGATAGTGGTGTAGAATTAGTACAAGGAAATTGATAAAATTTATATTTTCTGATCATCACTCTAGCCCTATATGGCACAATGAACATTTGATCATATTTGCACAGCATACAGATCTACAAAATATATACTAAGAATTAATTGTTAAGAGAAGAAATATTCTATGTCAAAAATTTAAATATCTCACAAACAGTCAGAAATAAAAGTAGCTTCTATTAGAACCCATTGTTTCAGCAAACTTTCTATATTTTCTTCTCGACTGTTGTGGATGGTTACTTCGAATGATTTGTCAAAAACTTTCTGTTTTGATCGTTATAGCCAAAGATCCATTTGATCTTTAAAAAAGTGACCCCTTTTATATTTTCCTTTCATGAGATTACATATTTTCAAGAAGATATCAGGTTTCCCTGTTTTTTTACTTGACATTTAATATAGTCCTCAAAGAAAAGAAAAATAACTGCACAATAAAGTTTCTGTAATATTATCATAATCAAATATGAAAGCTAAGATATTTTCTAGTTATTCAAGAATTAAACTATGAATGTAAATAGCTGTCAAAATAAATAAAATATGTATCCAATGGCAAATCACACTATTAGAAATAAAATTATCTACAAATAATAGATTCATTCGAAAAGTACCTTCCTTGTTCTTTTTATTGATCAAATTATAAATCATCTTTAAGAAAAACCTGCAGTTATGATTAAAGTTTTTAGGTGGCAAGGAGTACTTACAGCCTTGCATTTTAAACAAATACAAAATTACATTATTATTTTTTTAATGTATGGAGGAATATATGCAGATAAGTCTAAAAATTAATGTATTTCAAGTAAAAAGAAGATCAGAATGGTAAAATCTTCAGCTCCTAGAGGGGAAAAAAGACGTTAGTGTTTTGTACTGTTAAAATCAATTGAATTTTTAAACTATACAATCAGCTTCAATTACTTATTAAATGATAAAGATTCATTTTTAAAAATCAATTCTAATTCAAAATTTTCGAAAGCCTCTATAATTGTTTTCAATATATACATATACAGTTTTCATGGGCATAAAAAATTTCATCAGATATATTTCTTATTTGTATAAAATAACTTAATGTGTATTTTAAATTTACATGATTCACAACAAATGCCTGAAATGTGAATGTACAATATTTGTTACATAATTTACTAATGCAATTCATTTGTGCAAAACTATAATATATAGTTGAATAATTATTAAATCATTTACTAAAAATGTTATCAAGAAATAAAAATTGAACATGTGAACAATTATACACATTTTCAAATCCAATATATACAAAAAAAAAAAAAAATACTTTCAGAGGGAATTTGTCTCACATTTTAAAATAATGCTGTACCTAAATGAGAGAATAAATTAGATAAACTATAATTATAATCACATTATCTTGACACAATGGTATCTCATAAAAGGTGTAACAGATAAGAAAAATATGAGAAAACTGTTTCCACTTGTTTAATTATTTCATTTTTACAAAGTAAACCTTTATAAGATTTCAGTAAAATATTTATCTCTATAAGACATATCATTCAATGCACTCGTTTGTCTAAAGTTATATTTACAATTGAATAGTGAAAATAGTACAATAAGCTTAGACAGCAAAAGACATATTTTTGGATACTTCCCTCTTATTGGACCCTCTTCAATGAATCACCAAGCAACTAAGTAATATCACTAAGGTAGATTGTATTGCATGATACTCCCAAAGTTAGCAATGACCTTGGAGTAATGTAATTTGAAGGGAGCTGCTATAAGAGGGAAGTACTCAATTTTGTAACATTTCTACTTCAAAACAACAAAAACTCCACTTTGTATCCCCATTCTTGAATTACGTAATCCATACGAATACATTTTTAAAATATTGGATACAATTTATAAGATATTTTCAAAACTTTTTAAATGATATTAACAAGCAAAAGCTTTGATTTACTTGTATGTTTACCTTTACAAAAAGCTAAATATAGTAACTTTCAAATGCTAAGGGTATATAGTCATGGTGGATAGTCAAATGCAATCTGAATCTGAAAAATAAATAAGATTATATAACAGACATAAAAAAAATTGGTACTTTTCCATTAAAGGGGGGGGGGGGGTAAAAAAAATCGCCGAATCGCAGTGTGAATTCACCTCTCTCCCGACACAGTACTACAACATTTGAGTGTGATATCGCTCCCATCTGAGGAAAAAAAAAAATTAAACATCACCAACGGCCCCCTTTAATGGAAATGTACCAAAAAACCTACATTTTATTTAATACATTTTTCATCTGATCAACAAATTTAAATAATTATTTTATAATGAATTTTCCCTTTTTCAAAAATATTAAGATTTTCCATTTGATTTAAATAGATTAGTGTTTCTTCTCATTAATTATAAATTTGTTAAATTTTTTTGTAAGAATTGTTTTTAAAATCTTAATACAATGTTAGCTACGTGGTAAAACTTTTTAAATATGAATTTGAAAACAATTAAATTTAATGTCAATGGTTTTTTTTTTAAAAAAAATATTTTTAGTATTATCTCTTTTGAAGCATTTCTATTAATATTTTTACTTCTATTCCTATTGTGAAAAAGTATTAAAGCTGTTTTTTACAAATGACATAAATATATAAAGTGTAAATTGATTTCCAATTTATAAATAAATGAAAAGGACAATTTTCTAAAATATTTGAGACTTTTGTATTCTTATTTATTGTTGCGAGTTACTTATTTTTCAATAGCTTTTTATGATGTATTAAATCTTGCATTGTCGATGTTTCTATAAAATATTTTCATTGTTATAAATGCTGCATTTTATTAGTTTTAAGTCTACTCTTTTAGATATGAATATTTTTTCCTCCTTTCGCTTTCAAATAAAGAGTTATCTATTGTTTATAAGAGGAAATATCAATTCTCCCAGGCCTTATTAGATTGATTGATATAAATATATTAACGTTATTTGAAAATTTCTTCTTCCCATTTCAGTAAGAAGCCAAGTTTGGATATGATGTGTTATTTCTGTAAATATTCTGAATAACTAATTTTTCAGAGAGTTATTTAATATATGATTCATAACAGCCAGATGACTGCCGAAATTTTTGAACTACTTTTTGTTCTAAAGAAAATGCTAGACACGATTTAAGTTTTTGGTGTCACAATACATAATAGAATTGCGTTACAATAGGGAAATATTTTTTGTAGCATTATAATTATATAAAGTACTGTGTAAGCTGTTTAATGTGACTAGCAAATATAATTTACAACCAATACTATTACATTATAACTCTCCTTTACTCAAATTGTCTACTATAAGATTATCATTGTTATCTTTTTCAAGAAATATGTTTCTTTCAGAATCTCAATGTATTCATTTGCCATTATTTTTTTAAAAAACTATTAACATAATTTTGTAAATGTACCAATTTTAACTCATAATAGAAAAACGATGATGTTCCTGATTGATCATGGTCAGTTTTTATTTCAATTTTTAAACGATGTTTTTTGGAAATAAAATAATACTTGCTTGGACAGACAAGTTGAATAGCATTCAATGAACAATTTAGTCTCTGAAACAGATAGCTATGAATGGCATGACAGGGTGAAAGGAAAAAATTATCAAAATTTTTACAAGAGCTTAAAGAGAGGTTCATTGTGAATTAATTAATTAAGATTTCTTTCGAGTAATGAGAATGTTTTTTGAAAAGTTTGTTATTCAACCACAACTAGTTTTTCGATTGATTGATTGAATGAAGAAGGGATGTAGGGCAACAAGGGACATTATCCCTATATGGATAAAATAGTTTCAAATTAATAGATATCAAAGAATTTCATTTTCTGTAAAAAAAACTTTAAAGTTCTTCTTATTTAATACCACTTTCTGTAAAAGATCTCTTAAAGTGATAATGCAGCAGGAATCTATTTGAAGAAAGTTCCAGAGTTCATTTCTATGGGAGGTATAATTTGCGCAAGTTAAGAGAATGTGATCCAGATCATTTATCCTACTACAGGTAGAACAAAGAGCATTATTCTGCAAATTAAATTTATTTAAAAGACCAGGAGTAATTATCTTTTTGATGAGACATCAGATTCCTAGAATTTCCTCTCTTCTGTTATTTGTCCAATTAGAGATAGTATCAATGGTAGGAATGTTCCCCAAAATTTCAAAGTATTTGCTGCAGTAAAAATTTCCGTTAGTTTTTTCTAGTCTGTTATGGTAATTGTATGCATGGATGTCTTCTGAAGCTATCCAGTCGATATTTACGTCAAATTCCGTTACTAATCTTGCGATTTTGTCAGCTTGTTCATTCCAATAAGTTTTTGAGTGACCCGGAATCCAAAGAAATACCAACTGCATATTATAATGAGAAAGAATAAAAATCTTGTTGACCAATCTATGAATCACCATAGGGGATTTGATAGAGAAATTTTGTAATGCAGATAAAACTGAATAGCTATCGGATAGAATAAGCAATTTATTATGCATTTCTGTTAGTTCATCCAAAGCTTGACAAATCGCTAGCGCTTCAGCCATGAAGATGGAGTTGATTGGATTTATTTTATAAGAAAAGGAAGTAGTTCGTAATACACCTGCTATGGAAGTAATGATTGGGTTTTTAGATGCAACTGTAGCAATTATGAAAAAATCTTGGAATCTGTGTTCTAGTAATTCATTAAAGGAGCTATTAATTATAGGGATTGGGAGATTTTTGTTTTGAAAGCAGAATTCATTCGTATAAATTGAACAAGGAATATCAGTGAAATGGATTAGACTAGGGATTGAGATTATCTTTTCCCTATCGGTATTCAAATTTCTAAGAATATGATCAACACATTTTTTGTCATCTTCCATTATTGCTAGATTTATCGAACCCTGGTTATTCAGATGTATAGGGGAATATTTCCCATTAGATATTTGAACAATAAAAATTTTTTGCGCCAGCCGTCTAATTTTTTCGGAGAGCAATTCTTGTCCAGCCAATTTCAAAAGAACGATATTAGGGGTCCATTGAGGAAGAGCTAGAGCGATTCTGAGAGCTTTGGTTTGAATAATATTGAAAGGTTTTAGTTGATGATCCGACCATTTATCAATGATGTGGCAAGTGTAGAAAAAGGAACTGCAGATACTATTGTTGATTAACTGAATAAGATTATTAGCTCACTGACCATGATGTTTGTAGGCCATACCTTTAAGGGCATTAATCTTTTTTAGAGTTTTATTTTTCATTTGGTTCATGATGGTAGTATTTTGTTTCCATTTGGAGAAATATACTCCTAAATATTTGATAGAGGTTTGCCATGGGAGAGGGTAACCAACCAATTATACATTAGGAAAAGTATGAATTCTTTTGTTAGAAAGCTCCGCTATAGTACTTTTTTCATGACTTAAATTTAGTTTCCAATAATTGTACCACTGAGTAATTCTTTCCAGGATATTTTGTACTTTGCGACATATTGTATCAAGAGAGTGATGGGAACAATAAATATAAATATCATCAGCATAAATAGAACATTCCACTCCAGAATTCAAAGTTTCAAAAAAATCATACATGTAGATGGTAAATAAAATTAGGGATAGAACACTGCCCTGAGGGAGAGCTTTAAAAAGAATTTTTTTCTATTGAGAGAACGTTCCTCCATCGAATTTGAAAAGATCTATTCGAGAGAAATTCATGAATCAAAAGAGCTATTTTTCCTGTTATACCTATTTGTAGACATTTGTAAAGGAGGCCATCTATATATACTGAATCATAAGCACTTTTTATATCAAGGCTAATTCCCACGAGAGGGTAACCAACCAATAATACATTATTGGTTGGTTACCCTCTCGTCTATCATATTTCATATTTCTTTCCTAATTTTGCCTCAACTATTGCCTTATGAATAAGGTAAGTCGCAGTTCTACTGTCCTTAAAAGGAACAAAACTATAATGTTGAGGATTAAGCTTTTGATTAATTGTCAGATAATGAGTAATGCGACCGGATAGAATTCTTTCAAACGTTTTCGAGAAAACCGAAGTTAAAGCAATGGGTCTGTAAGATGATATTTTAGTTTTATCTTTGTATGGTTTAGGAATAGGAAGGGTGATGGCATGTTTCCATGATTGTGGGACTTTTAAGTTATCAAATAATTGTTGAAAATATTTGAGAACAGTAGTTTTTTCTCTCTGATTTAATCCTTTTAGTACAGTAGCAGGGATCTGATCTGCGCCTGGGGTAGTATTTCTGGAAGTTTTTATTGTTTTACTTAGTTCAGATATATGGAACGGTTTATTAAGAAGATTATCTTTAGAGAGAAAATCTAAAGGAATTGGTTCGTGGAGAATATTGTTGGATTGAAAAAAATCTGCAAAAAGGTTGGATTGAATTTGTGGGTGAGTGATAAATCTATTGTGAACTTGAAGAATATTTGTAGTTGATTCAGGATTCACTTGAGTAGATAATTTTTTCAATATATTAAAAAAGATTCTTGGATTACTAACATTGTTATTACATATTTTATCCCAGTATATTTTCTTGGCTTTTTTCATATGAAATCTGAGTTTGCTGGAATATATTTTTGTATTGAATCCATAGATGAGGAGAAATATTATGTATGGCCTTTCTTCTGTAATACTTCTTGAGTTTGTAAAAATTGTTGCATGCCCAGTTCCACCAAGGTGGGAAATATTTATTAAAAATTTTAATTTTTCGAGTATTATTTGAAATTATATTAGCAACAATATCCGAGAGATTGATATTGTTTTCCTCTATATTGTATAAAGTAGATTCAATTTGTTTCATCACTGATTGCCAATTTACTTTTTTTACATTCCGCTGAAGAGGGCTATGAAGATTAAATTCCGTGATGATAGAGCAATGGTCGCTGTTGAAAGAGCTGTCTAAAACATAAGTATTGGTGCATCCAAAAAGGTTGGCAGAGCAAAGGGTAAGACCTATGAGTGTACTTCTGTGAGTCGGAGCTTTGGTATTAAGAAGAATAAAGTTGGAGTTGGTTAGCCATTTCACAAAATCATTGCTGTAATGCGATGTGTGATTAAATCCCCACATTGGATGATGAAGGTTAAAATCACCAAAAATGAAGATTGGATCGGTTAAAGATTCTAAATAGGATTTTATTAAGGGAATATTAAGTCCTCGAGTTGCATATAAATTAATGATATAGAAAGAGAAATTATTTATAGTGACATGGACAATTAAACTTTCTATGTCTGGTGATTGAGGAAATGGAATAGGGATATGACGAGTGGAAAGATTTATTGGAACTGCTATAAGCAATCCTCCTTCTGGTCTGTCAAGTCGATCTTGTCGGAAAATAGTCTTTCCTGGAATATGCAATCTATTATCCGGTTTTAGAAAAGTTTCTTGAAAATTCCAAATATCTGTTCGAGAAAAGGGAGAGATGCTAAACCAAATGGATTTGTTCTGTATACTTCTACAGTTCCATTGTAGAAAAAGCATAAAAAGTAAGGAAAAGTTAGTTCTAAAGAAAAAAATCTAAACCTCCCCTTGAGGATAGGGGAAAAAAATTTGTTACCGGAGTTATTTACCCACCGAAAAAAATAAATTAAGATTAAAGATTATGAACTAGCTATCCCATTTCTGTGTTATTTGATGCATCTTCTTTATTAAGGGGTGCATCCGGAACAGAAGCATAAAATTTTTGTACCGCTGATCCGGCTTTTTCCCCCCTGGATGGAGATACAGACCCTTTTTGTATTTCCATATTACTGCAGAGGCTGTGAAAACAAAGTTTCCATCATTTTTTGGACGGTTTCTAATAAAGATACTGTCTGTTTCTCGAGGGCTGTTTGAAAATTTATTAGCATATTTTCCAATTTTTTTTTCAAGTTCTTGTATCTTATTTGGCACTGTAATTTTCAATGCAGATGAATAATTTTCAGAATGAGTTTCGCGGTATTTTCGTCTCGCTTCACCCATAGGTAGATGTTGAGTACATTTTAATTCTAAGATCTGTTTTTCTTAAATGTAGAAGGGGAAGAGTGGAGAACTGGCCGGGTGATCCTGTTTACAATTAATACAGTTTGTAGCATTGGTACACTGACCCGTATGGGATAGTCCACGATTAATACTGATTGCTGGTTTGTTGCAAAATCTGGAGGGATGGAAAAAACTGTAACATTTATTGCATTGACGGGGTTTATCTACGAAATTTTGAATGCGGTGATTAATGAACCAAAGTTTAATACTGTCTGGTAGACTTGTACCAAGAATAGTAATTAAAATGGGTGAAACTTCTTGATTACTGCCGGATTTAATAAAACGTCGCATTTCAACAATTTCGATATTATTTCTCAATTGTATTTTCAGATGCCAAATCTGCTATAGGTATGTCTGTTGGTATTTGGTGGAGAAGAAAACGGGATGTGAATCCTTCCCATACAAGGCTGGCTTTAACCGATATTTTTATGAGTTCCTCCATTCCAAGAATCTGGGTTGCGCAAACAGGGTCTGTGGTGTTAAATTTTATTTTTCCGCTGCGTGTGAATGATATGTTATTAATATTAGCAAGTCTTGAAATTTTACTTTTTATGTAAAAGCTGCGGGTTTGTTTTGGGTATGGGAGAGTCTTGTTGTTTATTTTCTAGAATTATTGAAATGTTAGAATATTTCCTGTCTCCAAGTCTTAATACAAGTTCCTTGTCACTTTTAAGGTTTTTAAAATATTTATTCTCCCTTACATCCGTCATGTTTCTATTTATTACCTCTCCTTGTTCATCTATATCCGTGATTTTAAACGTGGAATGACTCAGCTTGAGTCTCCGTCAAAGTTGAAGAAATAATAAAAAAAATTTGGTTAATTTACAAAAGTCCAATTGAAAAAGAATAAGAAAAAAACACTATGTCCAGCAAATAATAAGATGATTTATACACCAACCGTAAAAGTCAAAACTACCTGAAAACGGAGAAATAGCCAACTTCAACCGGTACGAACAACCTCCAACTTCCAAAAGGCTACTATCCTTTGCAAAACATCAATAGTTTCTCATTTTGTCAAAACAGAGATTTTCTTTTATCCAAATAATGTTACATTTGATGTTCTTTGAGTAACTAGATTAGGTAAGTGTATGAATTAGTTTCTGTTGAGGGTTGAATGAAAATTAGTTTGTGGATTGGAATATTTTGTCAAAATAAATCTGTTTTAAAGAGCATGATAATGTGAGAGCACGCAATTGGAAGGTGCGTATGAATGAGTTTGAGTGAAATGAAGATCTAACTATGGTTGAACAGATGACGAAAGAGGAATAATAGACGTTTAATGCTTTTACATTTCTCCCAGGATTTAATCAGATAGTAGCGCTTTAAACTAAAGAACCGTAGGAAAAATAGGTTAGTTAAAAATTTCATAATCTTTTTGCGGACTTCTTGATCCACCGAAAAAAAAAACTGTCAATGTCGTCGGTGATTTTGGAAATCGCGCTAAGTGGTGATACTGCATTTTATTCCGTTCGAGTAACTATTCCTTTAAAAAAAAAAGTAAGCTCTCACATTTTGAAAATGCAATAACAGGAAGCTTTCCTGTTATTGCTTCTGAATTCGATGAAATCTGTTGTACATTCGCTTACCTCTTTCATACTCATACTAGCAACCATCGTTGAAGCAAGGATTTGAAAGCAAACACGTAAAATAACCCGCATGAAATTGCACATCAAACTCGTCCACCGGCGTTTTTTTATCGAAGTTTTTTTTTTCGAAACGAAGCCGCATAAAAATTCCCTCCTGTAACTGGCTAAAAAAAATCATTACGTAAGAGCTCACACAATATTAGTCCGGTCCGGAGTCAGGTCGGTCATATAATATGATTGTAGGCAAAATTGCAGGAGCAAATAGACTTTGTTGCTCTATATCCCATCAAATGAATAAATGCCTGAGCGTAAAGAGAGGAGGGAAACACTTTTAGATACATTTTCCGGAGAATGAGCCAAAGCTGTGATAGGTTGACGAATTTTATCTGAAACACATAAGCCTCCCGGCTTTTAATCTCTGTCTCGTCCGCGAGTAGAAGCTGCGAACTACTCAACTTATAAAAAAGAATTTTGGTAAATACGTTGGCGCGCTGTATTTGTAGTTGGAATTTATGAAGATGAGCGAATAAAGCTTACTGCCCTTTGCTTTTTAGTGAGAAAAATTCTTTCTTTGAGTTACTTTATTCGCCTAAATGCCATAAATCATATTTTATGGGTCAAAGAATCTGAGCATCAAGCATTTAAAGGCAGTTTTAAATTGATATATTGTCCTGCTATGTGCCGATGCAAATGCAACAATTTCCACATCTTGCGAAAATTTGTTTGAGCAGTACTTCAGCATTTCGTACCCAGTACTGCATTTTGCTAGAGAATTTGCTAGTGATCGTGGAAAGTCTATTTCAGCGGTGGCCAACCTTTTGCATACCATGAGCTATTTTTTTTGACAGACGAGTTCAGGTATACCATATATTTGAGCACTTTTTCATACTGTTTTATGTTCATGGTTAGGGGTTGGTAAATAAAGATTAGGATAGAATCTGCTTAGCTTAGAGGGAATAACATAATTTTGCAGTTAAATTAATTATTTTAATCCAATTTAACGAAGCGGCCGTGTAGTCAAGTGATCATGGCTGAGAAATCGCCGTCGACTTTGTTTTCGTCGAGTGTCGTGGTTTCGAGCTCTCTTGCAATTAAAGTCCCACCATGTAACGGGGCTAATGCACATTACATCGGCTTGAGGTCCCATATTTTCCCGAGGAATGGTGTGTAAGTTTAGAGCGGGATAGGCCAAGTGTCGACTTCATCACTTGACCGAGGTTCAAAATTTGCGGTTCGTTACCAATAAAATTTGTGTTGCTTCTTTGTGCGGCGTGATTAAACAATCAATTAATCAAGTTGATATAATTATTTCACAAAAATATCATGCGATACCATTGGCGCGGCAGCTTAGGGGATAAGGCATCGGACTCTTAGCCGGCGGTTTTTGTCGAATCGTAGGTTCAAGCCTGATACCACTAAATACCCACCGTGTAGCCGGGGCTGATGCACGTTAAATCTGTCGGGATCCAAATCCCCCCGTTAGTGTGGTGTGTGGAGGTTAGGAAAGGGGTGCCAGCTCAGTTGTCATTCTCGTCCCTTGGCAAAGGTTCAAAATTACAAGGTCTGTCGCCAATAGCCCGCATTGCTCCTAGTGAGATGTTAATTAAAAAAAAAATCAACCAAACGCGAAACCTTGTAAAAGTTGAATCACAAACCATTTTCAGAATCGTTTAAAGGTTTATCTAACATATATCTTCTCTTTATCAAATTTCACTGAAACACCACTTGTAATCATCCGATGCGTCACGGTTTAGCCACCCGCGGGGATATATTTGAACTAAAACTTGCTCAAAAGATTTCGTTCCCTAATCACTCAGTACTCTGAATTAAAACAACAAATATTCGATGCAGGTTAAGAGAAGATAGGAATGCTTAGAATCTATGGGTAGGTATAAGAAATTCTTCAACTTTTTTGAATATGATCTTTCGTTTCGCATCTCACTATTCTTGAAAAGAACCAAACAACATGATGTGAACTAAATATTTTCAGGATGGTTTTTTGAACATTTTATTTAAAGCAGGTTAGGATGAAGTGTTCATTTGTGTCTTGTACTTTACATAAGAAATGAAGTGATCAATATGCTTGCTTGAATGCTCAAAGTAAATTATTTAAGGATAACTTTTTGTGTGAAGTCTTATCGATTAATATTTCGGTAAATCTATTTTTTGCTAATCGATTAGTCAAATTTTCTGCTTGAGAGATGTGGTTAAAAATTTTTATGCCTGATCTATTTTGTCTATTTTCTTCTTTTTTAAAAATTTCTTTTTGAAAGAAAATTGATCTTCTGGTGATACCTAAGGATCTGAAAGCGTTTTTGAAAGATTGTCAACTTCTTTGTTAATAGAGATTCCTTTGCTTACAGGGATCAAAAGGAGGGTTATTGATAGAACTATTTGAAAACTTTGTTATAAATCAAGACTTAAATTTATAGTAATATTGTTTGATTTTTTATTAATATTTTGAGGCTCTTTAGAAACGAAAGATTAACTGTGAGAATCACGTAATTTTTTTTTATTTACTGCAATCAATACAGCTATAGCTCTGTAGTAAATATAGAATTATAATCTCTGAGAAGGAAAAGTTGGCATACATTCTTTAAGGGGGGGGGAGGAAATATGATTTCTATAGACGTTTGGTCGGTAGATTTAGAGGTACATGTTGATATTAGGATGCAGTTTTCTTAAAGTTGCATAGATCTAATATTCAAACATATCTTTTTTAATAAACTCTGGAAGAGCATTGTCTTAGAATGACATTTTTTTTCATAAAAAAATTAATATAATTGTTGTAGATAGGGAGAGGAGGGATAAATTGAAAAATATTATCTTTACATATGCACAGTTATCAAGGAGGTTACATGTCCGTTGAGGAGCACAAATTTATTTTTTACGAGGTTTGAGAAAAGTTCGTGTTCATCCTAACATAATTTTGAAATAGAGGAATAGGTTTTTGGGGATAATTGTTTTAAGAGAAATTTTGCGCAAAGGAAGTCAGGACGAGTTTGAATGCCTTTACAAGAAGTTTCTGCTCGTAAAATTTCAATTGGAGTATTTTTGGAAGCCTTAGGGTCAAACGTAAAGCTGCATTGTATGTAGGTTCTAGTTTATCTCGATTAGTTTTGTTGGAGAAGGAGAAATTAAGGCATCCGGAATCTAAAACGGATCGTATTGTGGTATTTATAATTTTCATGAGATGATGAGTTCTCGACCCAAATTGTGGGGAAGTATTTGCTTTATAGCATTTAAGCATTTAAATTCGTTTTGTCGGAAGAAAGTAGTATATCTTTTCCAAGTGAAATTTGTCAAAAATTATGCCAAGAATATTTAGATGAGAAACTTCAGGAATTTTATAACCATCTTTTGCAAACTCCTAAGATTGTAGGCTTCTTTTTCTTGAAAAATTAATTACTCTATGATTTTCTGGGGATATGAGCAACTTCTATTTTTTTACATCAAGGCATTATTTGATACAGAGATTCTTGTATTTTTCTAATTAATGCCACTATTGTAAATAAAAGTATCATCTGCATTGATTAGAATATTATTATTTTAAGAAATGTCAAAAATATCATACATAAATATCGTAAGTAAACGACCTAAATGGAGCCCTGGGGTACTCCTCAGTTATTATTGATGACTTTTGAAAGAAGGTTTCTCCATTTAACTTAGATGGTTCTCTGACGAAGAAAATTCTGGATCTGCCGTAATAAACTACCAGAGAATCCGATTGTTTTTAATCTAGAAATTAGTCCTCTTGACCATTCTGAGTTTAATTTTAGTTTTTTTTTATTAACGTCGCACTAGAAGCAACACGAGGGTTATTGGCGACGGACCTCGTAATTTTGAACCACGGTCAAGTGACGAGGACGACACCTGAGCTAGCATCCACCTCGCCACGCCAACGGGAGGCCTCGAACAGATTTAACGCTCATCAGCCCCGGCAACACGACGGGTCTTTGGTGGCCAAGGATCAAACCCGCGACTAAACGAAATCTGCCGGCCGCTAGTCCACGACCATTACCACTAGACTACCGCGGCCCTTGACCATTCTGAATCGTAAGCCGATTTAATGTCTAAGGCAATTGAAAATTAATTTTTTTTTTCACTTTCAAGCTTTTGTAATGTTTTGATGAATTTGAAGGAGGGACGTTGTAATGCTCCAGTGGGGAAAATCTATGAAGGTTCATATGAAAAAATTGTATTGCGAAAACTATAAACCTAGTGATCGCAATACAATTTTTCATATGGACCGTGGATTCGCGATCCATTTGAAAAACTGTATGAAAAATTGTCATTGCTACCGCGGATTCTCGTCCGGCGGTTTTCGTCGAGTCGTGGGCTCGAGACGTGATGACCTGCCATCGAATCTGGGCTGATACATGTTAAATTTGTCGTGGCTCAAAATCCTCCCGTTTGTGTGGTGTGGAAGTCTGGATAGAGGGGGTCAGCTCAGGTGTCGTCGTCACTTGATCGAGGCTGAAAATTATGAGGTCCATCGCCAATAGCCGTAGTTGTTGCTTCTCAGTGCGACTTTAATAAAAATCACTATCAAAATTGCGCGCTGTATCTGGACATATTTTTAGCATCCTCTTACAAGATTTATGTCCTGAAAAGTTCTGCATTAATATAATCTAGATCTTTAGTTCATTTTCTAAAAATAATAATAAAAAAAAAAAGATATCATTGGTCATAATAAGGATTTAAATTTGGTGATTTATAAAAAAATATCAGATGTGTGTGTGAGAGAGAGAACACGATTATGATTTTGATTGATCTGTTTCAAATTTCGGAATAATTTTATTTGGAAATGAAATTAAGTTTCGAGAATGAAATTTAGGTTTCAAAGGTTAATAAGAATTATCTAACAATGAGTGATTTAATAAGTATTTTCTATCATGAATTCATTATAGTTATAAGTAACGGTGACTTGTGTAATTGAGATTTAACTGAATTTTTCGGTAAATAAGTTGCAAAATACTCCAAAAAGATATAAAATTGTATATAAGATAAGAAAAATGTTGAATCTTTTAGCGTAATTTGTTTATTAAGACCTTCGTTATTAGGCATATTTAAACAACTATAAAACTCTTCGTATGTGCTTAAAATCCTTCATTTCTGTATTTTTCATTTGATTTTTACTTCTATGATTATCTTTCTTTAGATTTCAAATTCATGACTAATAAAGGTACATATTATAATACAATGAATAAAATCCGTGTTGAACATTGTATAAATTGTCTCGAACTCCCAATTTGAAAAGTTTAGAGTGCGATGCTTAGGTTGGACATTGAAAAATTTTCATTGTAGTTCTTCCAGTTAATCAAAAATAGCTTATTTTCTCGAATTTCCAAATGTGATTTCTGAAATGTATTGATAGAATTTACTCTGTGCTTGTTTTCAAATATGTTACTCTTATGACGAAATTTGAAGCAAAATTTTTGTAAATTTGAATTATTGGAAGATAGAAAAGAAATTTTATACAAACAATGAATTCAGAATTTATAATTTTATTTTTACAGTGCTGCGTTTGAAGAATCTTCTGCAGATTGACTCTTATTGTTCTCAAATCTAAAAATGAACAGTGGAAACATTCAGAAAATCAATAATAATTTTTAATAACAATATACATTTTTAGAATTGAGCATAGTTTTAATTTTTTTATGGGGAAGAGTTTTTATGCAAAATTTTCATTAACTAACATATTGTATTGTTCATTTTTAAATTACGAAATAAGCCCCGAATTACTTTTAAAAAATCAGATTGATTTTATTTGAGTATGTACATTTTCAACGATGCACGTATTTTACTTTAAAGCCTTTCAATGAAAAAAATTAAAATATTCCCACTGAGAGAGCTTTTTTTTTAAAAAAAATTCTTCATTTTTGTTCATTTATTTAAAAACAAGTATATATACTACAGTATACCAAAATTAAAAGAATTCTCACTTTTCCCCGTCTATATTCAGGAGTACTGGACAGATATTAATGATTATTGATTTTAATTAGATATGTACATAGACTGAAACTATACAAATACCATACAACAGTTATGGTAATGAATGCAACTCATCAACGCTGATAAGTCCAAAAGGGACGTTACAAGATGGAACAAAAAGTAAGTATAGTTCCCTCTTGCAGTTACGTACTTTAACAACGTGAATTCATGCAGTAAATGAGACAGTTTGAGTCCCTGTGTCAGTCGCTCTCACTTCTCAAGCAATAACATTTTCAGGTCCCGAACGGTTGTTGGATGGGGGAATGAGAGTTATAATTTCCATCCTGTGAGCATCACAAGTGCACTCTATAGGAGTAGGGTCTGGATGTTTGGCTGCCCAATCCATCTGGTAAATATTTTCGCTTCCCAGAAATTCGAAGGGAAGATGAGTGCTATGTGGACTATCAATGTCATTCATAAGAGTTAATAAAAGTTAACTTCCTTCCTTAAAAAGCAAACTTAGGACTCCAAGGATTCATCCCTATACCTCACAACAATCGCACAGCTTCGGTCAAAGACATTGAAGTTTCTGCGTTCATCCAACATGACACACCATTAAGCCTTCGCTGAATTACTGGTATTTTTCTCCGATGTTGAGAGACATCCGAGAAAGTAGTAGTTAGTTAGGTGGAATCTGGACGAAACAGTGTTTCCTACAAATCCCTACTCGATGATGTCTATATTATCTGCACCATGCTAAATGAATTATTTTTTGCATAGAAGGGGTGCAAAGAGTAGGTCTTCGTACAAGCAGACCTCTTTCATTCCGCCTTTTGGAAACAGTAACTCTAGATACTTTGGTTCCTCTGGCTAAGACAACTAAGAAGCTGCTGCAATCCTATTACGCCTCGCAATGATGCACAAATATTGATCTCTATGGGTCGCCGTTGCTTTTAGACGATCAACCCAGATATACACATTAAAGTCTTTAGAAATCTGGACTTGAGATATTGTGCTGATAATTTGCAACTTCCTTCCTTTATCCAAGGGTTGGTAATTAATCTTTTGTTTCTTTTTCTTTTTTTTATCTCTTAAATTTTGAAACTTACCAATAAAAAGAACCAGACTGTCGCAGAGACGTCCGAAAGTATGAAACACGGAAATTGGTACATGCTCATAAAAAAGCATTTCCCTCTAAATACGCAAACCACACGCACGCAAGTGAATTCATATAATATACATACAAAATTGTATCTTTGTTTGGAAACGTTAATTTTATCTTTCGCTTTAGAATATATATATTTTCGACTAAAGGTGAAAAACTCTAAATTTCGAACCACAACGTTTTAAATCGGGGTTATTGCTCATTTTTCTTAACCCCCCTACCTACTAATATGGCAATAGTTAATGCATAGGTCAGTTTTTCGAGTAATCGAGAAGGACAAAAGCAGTAACCATTTTTATTTTATTATAGATAGTTTAGTAATGTCGTTTATCGGCTGATTTTTCTAGGATCTTCATGTTTACAACTTTGAAAAATTATCACGATTTTGTTTCATTTTATATATATATATATATATATATTTGATGGCTAACAATGTCATGATTTACAACATTTCAAGAAATCACCATAAGGAGAATGCTTTGTTTTTAAACATTTTATTTCCTAACATACATTGAAAAGTAAAATTTTACCTGTTCTAAGAAGAGGCTGCAAAAATATGCTCTTATTAATGAAGTGTATTTATTAGTTAGTTGTACATGAAAATAGCAACAGATTTTTTTTTAACGTTTAAGCAGTACAATAAAAAAAAGTTATTTGCTCATTCCCGAACATAAAGTTATTTTTATTGTAGACTTTTTCAGCTTCCTTACTATGCGAGATATTACCATCTTAAATCAGATTTTCTTTTTCTATGTTATAGACCAGAAAATACTATATATAACAAGATGGTAATTTTTTTTGAATTATAAAAATTCTTGTTGTTGTTATAAGTCTTCTAAGGCACGCAGGGTTGAACTAAGTTCATGATATTATGTACTCAAAGAAAATATAAGCCCACAAATGCATTGAAGGGAAGATTCTATTTTGGAGAGCTCGAAAAATCGAAGATAATGTTCAGGGAAGAGTTGGCCAACTTGACTTAGTTCCATCGGAATAAGTTAAAGGCGAAAAAGTGATGTGTTCCAGCATACTACACAGAAAGGACAGGTATCTTACCAGAAGAATACCTTAATACAACTTGTGTACTAGTTACGGTGGATCTGACTTAATAATTAAATTTAGAATGTAGTTTTATAAAAGTCAAAGGGTCTGAAAGAACCGATAACACATACACCCTTTTAATCAATGTGTTTGCAATATCATTGCTTGCGTGGTCAATATGAGAAGGGATTTACTGGAAATGAATCTCTCGAGGGCAAAGAAAGCCATTTCAACTTATTTAAAATAGCCGCTCTTGCAGCGTCCCACATTTAGTATCAATTAAATAAATGTTGAGGGGGACTTTGACTGTCAGATAAAATCCAGATTTCTCTCTTGTCAGGGAATGTGATAGAAATGATAGATAAATATTCCTAAATTGTAGTTTAAGCTATGCTCTTTATCAGAAACAATGGTTGTTTTGAAAATACAGAACAAGCTTCGGAAAAATAATAGTAACTAAATAAAAAGTATTCGCCTGGCCTAGGAATTATTAAGTGATATTGCGTTGGCAAATAAGTGATTACGGATTTTGTCGATAAATGGTTTTAGCACATTCTTATGTTTTTATGAACGTGTTCAAGCACTTAAACAATATTAGGTTTTTGTTGCTTGGACTTCCACTTTTAAGTAGTACAAAAGTTGTATCGATAATTTTAGTTTCGCTTTTGTATGCCAATTTAAAAATGGAAAAACAAAACACACATTTCAGACATATTTTATAGTATTATTTTCGAAAAGGCTGAAATACATCACAATAATACAAAAAAATTATGTGCCGTATATGGGAATCAAGCAATGAAAGTAAGGAAGTGTCAAAATTTGATCACCAAATTTCATTCTGGTGATATTTCACTTAAACATGTGCAACGATTTTGTCGTTCAGTTAAAGTTGATGAATATCGAAGTCATTATCGATTCAGATCATCATAACGCAAAACGTGAGATTGGAGAGATGATCAATGAATTCCATAACATACATTTAAAAAATTAAAATAGCTTAAGAAATTCTATTTACAGGTCCTTCATCAGCTTAAGAAATTCGTTTGAAGCAACGCATTAGAATCTGCGATTCATTTCTGATACGCAACGAAATTGATACATTTCTGAAACGAATGATTACAGGCGATGAAAAGTGGATAGTTTATAGCAGTTGAAAGGGAAAAGATAATGGGTAAAATGCAATGACCAGCTCAGTCAATATTTAAAGATGGAATATAAAAAAAAGTCAACTTGGCGTGATTTTCAAGGAGTTCTGCATTTTTAACTTTGATTAAAAACCAAACGGTTAATTCAAACGACTATGTTAAACAACTTACTAAACTGAGCAATGTAGTTCAAGAAAAGCATCAGAAATTGGCAAATCATAAGATTGGTTTTATTAACATCGCAATAGAAGCAATACTAGAGCAGAATACCCAAGGGGATCGAGCTCATTCAAAGGGTTTAGAGCTGCAAACCAGCCCTCTTGGAAACAATCACCCCCGTACTCAGCGCTTATTTCAAAAGAACATAAGATATTACATAAGGTCAAAATCAAATTAAACAAAGTTTTCAATATACTTACAGAGCGGACAATATACATGACAGGAATTAAAAAAGAATAACTAACAGTAGGAATTTTCTTGCAGAAATACGATGCGCAACAGGTTAAAAGATAAAATACAAAAGTGTCCTCAAAAATGAAGTGCTAAGACAAAGATCTGAACATATATACATGGTATACAATTACAGCTACACAATAATGGAAAATCATTGGCGACAGACGGATGAACGGAAAATTAATAAGCTATTGGAGATGGATCTCGTTATTTTGAATCTCGGTCAAGTGACGAGGATGATAACAGAGCTGGCACCTCCCTCTCCTAACTTCTACACCACGTCAACTGGAGGACTTGGTAAATCGTAAGGGTATTGTTTTCAAATGCGGTAAGGCAGAGCCTTATATATTTTTGGTCACTCGCCAAAAAATATTGGAGCTAGGTTTAGATATGTCGTCACATCCATTATATAGTTCTAACCTTGAGCCTTCAGATTTCTATTTATTTCTCTCCATGCAAAACTCTTTAAATGGTAAAATTTTAATGATGCTGATGTAAAATCTTACTTTTTGCTGACAAAAATCAAAAGTTTCTTAAACATGTAATTAGGATATTGCCTAGAAGACGGCAACAATTGACAACACCTAGTTTAATAAAGTTATATTCTCAAGTAAAAATTTTGGATTTTCCTTCTTATTTAAAATTCGCAATTGCTTAGTTGCCAACCGAATATTATCAGTTTGATGTAGAGCTGAATTCCAGTCATAACTAGCATTAACATTTGGTTTTTAGATTTTATCAATATTTTGAAGTAGTTGAAGTAATTTGATCCACTTGAAATAAGATTCATATGATTGTCGAATTAGCATAGCATAAGGTCTCGTATAACACATCAATCAATAACTCCCGAGACTAACCCAGAGATGGCGCTTGTAGTAAACCAGTAACCAGGTCTTTCTAGAGTACTAATCTTTGCTTGAAACGTGTCAAAATTTTAAGTTGATCGGACCAGAAACAGCTGAGTTATCGAGGTTGGATTAAAGTCGTTTTGTAGTTTGTTTAAAAAATGGAAAAAACCGAGTTTCGTGTTCTGATAAAACATTGTTTTTTAATGGGTAAAAACACCGTGCAAGCGAAACAATGGATTGAAAAATGTTACCCGGACTCTTGTCCATCAAAAGCAACGATTTGTCGGTGGTTTGCCGAGTTTAAACGTGGTCGTACCGACACAAATGACGCGGAACGCTCGGGTAGACCAGTGGAAGCCGTTACACCGGAAAATGTGAGTGAAGTGACAAAAATTATAATGAAAGATCGTAAAGTGAAGCTCCGTGAGATTGCTGAGATGACACAGATATCATATGGAAGTGTATTTACTGAAAAAGGTTTTTTGAAGTGAAGTGAAAAAGGTTTTTTCCAAGTGGGTGCCGCGATTGCTTTCGATGGAACAAAAACAGCAACGAGTCGATGATTCAGAAAGCTGTTTATCGCTATTTACTCGCAACAAAAAAGATTTCTTGCAAAAAAAAAAAAAAAAAAAAAAGATTTAAAAAAGCGTTGGAACGATTGTATCACCCTAAAAGGTGATTAACAAAAGGTGTTATGTTGACGAATAAAAAAAATTTTGCAAAAAAAATGTTGTTTTCAATGTTAGTCTCGGGAGTTATTGATTGATGTGTTAGCATTTAGGATGCATTTCTAGACGACACAGCGAATGAAACTACACTCAACGAAGCTATTTGAACTCATAGTCAATAAGGTTTATGCGACCCAAATTGAACATCCTTTACTTTAAGTTATTGTCAAATTATAAAGACTAATTCTTAATGAGCGAACAGAATTTTTAACGACTATCTTTTACGATTAAGTACTGATAACGATTTTTTTGGCACTCCAAATCTCATCATCTATAGCTAGAACTGTTTCACTATAATGAACACGATTCAAGGAAATAAACGCATCGCCATATAGCAAAAGCTTATAAAGCTGCCAGCAAAGCTTTGTTGCCAAATTTACAAAGTAAACTCATGCGTATGTTTGACATACTGAGTATGTGCGCTACGCGTTTAAAGTATTGTATACCACAGAAACATGCTTAAAAGTATTTAAACAATTTATTATAAATATATACACCCTTCCTTATATATCTGAGGTGGCAACTCCTCTCATAACTTCCCCACCACTCCAACTGGAGGACTTAGAGCCACAACAGATTTGACGGGCATCATCCGGACTACACGGTGGGTCTTTTATGGCATCAAAGCTCGAACCTATACGATTCGACGAAACCGCCAGCTGTGAGTCTGCTACCTTGACCATCAGGCTATCGCAGCTACATGAAATGCGTCGAAATGCGAGAAAACGAAAAATGAAATGTAACAGAACCAAATGACCACGTTCTATCGAATCAGCATTAATCGAGGAAGTACTGAACAAGGTATTACTGTGTATCGTAACCAAATTTTTATCGGGTGATTTATAAATAAATAAGACAATTTCAAGTATTAACAAATAATAGTTTCAAACTGCCGTGTTTGATGAAATAATTCATCTACGGAGAAGGGAGTACTGACAGTGGACAACTGACCAAACTTGTTTTATCTAATATCCGTTTTAAGATCTTGGCCATTTAAGTAGTGCTTCAAAATCATGATACAATTTTATTTGTCTATATAAATACTTGTTATCTTGAAAGAAAATGTTATAACCTCTATTATAATTATTTGTACAGAATGAGATAAAAATCATTTTATAATTTAAGATGTAAATAACTTTTTGAATATTATTTATTTTTCTCCTGTTTTTTCGAATCTGAAAACCGAGGTTTGGAATTTTAATTGTAATAAAATACACAAGTGAACAACGTGTGAAAATTATCCAATGTTTTTATGCAAATTAAGTCTTCTTCTTTCTCACATAGAGGACATATAGGGGTTATTTTCATTCAAGAAAGCCTTATTTTAGATGTATGATATTCACCTTGAATAAGCGTTTCGAGACTGTAAGATCTAGAAAACCCTACGTGACTGTCAGCCACGACAATCTAGACTATTCTGAGGAGAGCATTGGTAAAGAAATGTAAAATTGACTTGATGCCGTTCTCGAGAATTTGGAATCAGTTCTCTTTGGGCCAAATCGTGATTTTACCAATAACCCTGATTTTACCAATTATAGCTGAAATATGAATAAATCATTATTCAGCTCGAGACCAATATCCGTCGAGAAATTTAAGGACGTTGCGAGAGACATTTGCATACTTTTGTGAAAAATGTGATAAAACGAGCCCGTTTTTGCGAACTGGACAAATGTGCTCATGTAAGATTTCTTTCATGCCTTTGTATTTCAAAAAAGTTTCTAAAATATATATATATAAATAAATATAATCTATCATAAAACAGTGAAAATTATATTCATTTAAAACTGTAAACATGTACATATACGGGATTTTAGAAATCCCTTGTGTGTATTTAACTCCTTAACCTCCTCAATACTAAAATAATCACTAGTTTGCCTCAAAATTCGGAATTTTAAATTCTAAATGTTCATTATATCTTTTTTCTACAAGAAAGAAAAGAAAACTTGTTAAGAAAGGGAAACACTCAATTTATGTTATTTGATAATAATCCTGATTCGATGAAAAGAGCATACGAGTATATATTTTTTACGCAATTGACAATTTTTGGCAACACTCTACATTTTATATTAGTTTTTCCAAATAGAAATGTATTGTGAGGATTATTGGAATTTTTTTTTTACGGTAAATTGTTTTCAAGTAATAAGATAACAAAATTTTAAACAAAAAGTGATAAGCTTTAAATGCTATTGCAAGTCGAAACATAAAACTGAACAGCTGAATTCCTAAAGCGAATAATATTCCAAGCAAACATCGAATGTTCTTGGAAGTAAACGAGTTGCCTAACTCGTATGATTGAAGCCATATTTAAAAAAGAGAATTATTTTTGAAAAAGGAGAATGATTTTTACGCAGTATGTCGTATGAAAATATTTTTTTCAAAAATAGCTGTACAAAGATAAAATAATTATAAAAATATTAATACAAATTTGCTAAGTGACAAAAAATAAATGAAGATATGAATACTTATAATTATATTATGTATAAATTAAACTTTTAAATAAAAAAAATTATCGTAAACAAAGCTTATTAAGAACAAAATAAAATCCAAGAATTTCGAAAGTTAACAAATGGAGAATGAGATGTTTTGCACTCGTTTATGTTAATCAAAAGTAGCATTTATTTACAACTATCCGTTTTAAAAGATATTAAGGTTTTACTCACCAGTAGTAGTCTGAGGCACTGTAAAGGAAAAATAAACAAAATAAGTTTGTATTTAAAAAAACATGAATCGTCAAGCATTTTTTTAAGAAATTTAGAATTTACTTTTTCTTTTAAATATCAAACCTTTTGTCTAAATATTAGGTTATTCAAGAAATTCTGGTACATTTGGAAATATTTGTATAAATACCAAGTCCAGAAACCAGCATTGGTTCTTGATCAACTTTAACTTCCCACATGTTAGTATTACTCAAAGCATTTGACCATCTTTGCTGTCGATGAGTAAGATCATTTATGTAACGTTTATAAGACTCCACTGGCTTCCTTTATCACAAGAAACCCTTCTTCTATTAATTTTGGACTAGGAAAGTTTTGCGGCATAAAAATTGTCTAGATGCTCAGAAATATGATAGCGGGTAACAGATCGGGAGAATATGATCTCGTATTCCAAATCAGCGAGTTTCTGCGGCGTCAGTAAGTTCATGCAGGACCCATTTACTGAGTTTTTTCAACTTACCTTTTGCTTCAAATGGTTAGACACTATTGAGATCAAGTGTGACTCAGATATTTCTCTGGCACTCTGAGGAAATTGTGCAACAATTGCTTTCAGTCGTCCAATGTTAAGAATGCCGTCCTCTACCTTCATTTTCAAGACTCGTTTCCACTGCGGATACCTTCATACTATCCAATAACTTGTGGATTTTTCTCGTACTGTTCTGCAGATATTTATTGACTGACGAGGGACAGTAAATGCTGTCATTCCCCTGATATTTGTTTATTGAATGTTTCCCGTCTGCCAGATCTTATCTGACACAAGATCCGTTAACCACACACAAGCACTTCATGCCATTTTGAATCACGATCAATACATTTCACTCTCCACTAAACATTAACATAGACTCGTGACAGATTTAATGTTGTGTGGCTCTTCTACACAACGGGTCTTTAGTGAACGCAGGCCCCAATACGCGACAGTACTGCAGCATAGTTTGCAATGAGTTCGATGCCATACAACTCGGCTTTTCCGAGGCGGTGATATATGATATTGATATGGCGGTTGGTTAGAAAAAATGACAGAGCTCTGTTGTTATGATTTTATGACCAATTTCAAACTCATGCGAGTAAATTTTAGATGTATTTCTTCCTTTTTCGTCTCCGTTATTAAGAATTTATATGCTTAAAAATTATATTTTGAAATATGTATCATTAGTTATTCAGCTTGCAAAATGTTGTATAAAGCTTCAAAATTCGCAACCTAAGTAAACTTATAAAAATTGAATTAGAAATTCGTTCAGTATTTTCCAAACAACTCAACAGTTCTAAAATACTTGGGACATCAAATTTCTTTAGGGGTCCATCTCCTCAGGATATCTATCAATTAATTTAGAAATTCTTCAGTATTTATTGTGGAAATCTATGAACGATTATAGATTTTCTCCCTGGAATAATAGAAATGTTTTTTTTTATTTATTATTATGAGTGTTTATTGTAAAAACATTCAGGCAGACAAAAGTTACACATGATTGCTTCATAAAATTTAAAAGAACATTGACAAAGCGAAGACTACAATTGTAAACTCCTAAAGTATGTTTTTAATGTACAAATTCAAATTCTTCATCAATTGCATATTATACCCTGAATACATAAAAATATGTATTTTCCTAAGTATACCACATAACATCACTACATATCTACACCTAGACTAACAACCTTTTTGTCTTTCTTTTTCGGATTCTTTGAAAATTCTTCCAAAAAAAAAAAAAAAAAAAGCCTACTATTTTTACGTACAAAAACGATGCTAACTTTCACAACAAAATAAATGGAAACAAACAATTCCGCGACAAAAAAAATCAACTGAGTTTTTAGGTACAAAAATTAAAGCAAAAGATAAAATATTCAAATAGATGCATTACTCTGTTAAGACATTAAAATATAAGCGAATCACAAATCAGCTCTTTTTTGTCACTTGAAACTAAAGTCGCAAGTGCCAATTCACACAAGTTCAGAAGCCAAATTTGATGTTAGCAAACATTATAGCAAAATAAAAACTATAGAATTAGTAAACTTTTTTTTTTATTTCAGGAGTGCAGGTTAAAAAGAATTATAAGGTACTGGTTAATGATTTTGGCAATTTTTTGTGACATTTAAAATAGGTCCCCAAACTGTTTAAAAGGTTACCAAGAAAATTAATATCTTAAATGTTACAGGTAAGGAAAGCCTGAATATAAAATCGTTATCAAGTCAAAAAATCGTAGATTTGTCCCTTTATTTCCTTTTAATTGGTGAGCATAATTCCCTTTATGTAGGAGGAATTCAAGTAGATTAGGTATTTTTTTAACGTGTCTGTGTTACATACATGTCTGTTTTTTAACGTGTCTGTGTTGGTAAAATACAGAGCAATTCTTTAGAGCGGTGCTAGTCTAAACTAAATGCAAGCGCACCAAAAATGGCTGCAAATCGAGCTATAATAAATATCGTGATCTTGATACCTTTTTTTTTATTAACTTTTATCTTTTGATCTCACCTTTTTCATATTTTTATTCTTGGCTATGAATACAACCATGCTAATCAACTACTGACACTTTAAAAATTTTAAATAAAATCTTTCATGAATACTCTCTTGGGAGTTAATGCAATATATTTTCGGATTAATCTAATTTTGTTTTTGGCAATGAAGATTTTTATTTTATATTTCGTGCATGATAACTGCCATGTTGGACCTTAATGGCACATCTTTTAAGTTGGCTGAAAGGAATCGAATTTATTGTCTAAACCTTTTTATAATTCTTATTTTTAACTAAACAGTACGAAATATATGTTGACATTTTACTTTGATCTATTAGTTTACCTTGCATAAAATACGAGAAAGGAAGTCATCTTAGCAATATTTTGTAGTAAAAATAACGTTCATCGCATTTATCTCTATTTAATTCGAGAAATCGAGAAACAATGAATATATAATATTTAACAAGGACTTACAGTCATTCTTGATATCTGCAAAATAAAAAGACTCAATGAGAAATGAGAATGTTGACCAATTAAATATAAGGAAATTTTAAAGAACAGTTTCTTTTCTGTTAATGTGACAATCATTAAAAAAGGTTTTGGATAAGGAACATAAAAGACACGAGTATTTTTTACTTCAAATAATTTTTTCTAGAAAATAATTAAGACATTTGGAATCATTTTATTACATATATAAACTAAAATTTTTTTAAATCACTAGTTTTACAAGAATTTCGATGCATTAATAAACATAAAATTAGAGAAGTTGGCACTTTTCCATTCTCACCAAGCAGACTTTATTGACGACAACACACAGTACACACATATTCCGTTTGGTGTCGTTTGTATGATTTTTGTCGATTTATCACCTGTGTCAGCAAAATGGAAAGAAATTGTTATCAGCATCACCTATGTATTTAAAATTAATTGTAATATTAATGCGGCTTTTTTCATTTGAAAATATCAAACTTTTGATTGGATCCTATAGTAACCCACACCTAGACAACAGAAAATAAAATGGTGTAAAAATGCGTGGTATGCGCTAAATTGGCAACCCTTATAATGATGCATCCTCTCTAGACCCTACTTTAATGCAACTCTTTTGGTAGCACTGTAGTCTGGAGGTCACGGCCGCGAACTCGTGTCCAGCGTTATTTCCGTAGAGTTGTAGTTTCGAGCCCTGATGGCACTAAAGACCTGCTGAGAAGTAGTGCTGATGCACATTAAATCCGTTGAGATCCTAAGTCCCCCCTTCGGCATAGTGTGGAAGTTATGAGAGGAAGTTGCCAGTTCAAGTGTCGTTCAGTCACTTGACCGAGGTTCAAATATCTGAGGCTCGTCGTCAGTAGTCCTCGTGTGGCTTCTCAGTGTGACTTTAATAAAACAATTCCAATGGCAGGATTTGGCGGCATTTTATTTTCAACCCCTAAGGCATGAGCTAAAATAGGATTTCACCCAAGCTCTTTTGTACATTGAATCGATTTTAAATCTGGTTTCTTCTGTTATATCTCAGATCCTGTTATTTGTACAAGTTTTTATTTAACTTGCTATGTTCATACGTATGTGAGTCTTTCCAGAGAGATTTCAAAATTTGTTCTCAAATTTTACTCCACTTCATACCACCTTATGATATGCCCAAGAAGTTACGGATTTGGAGGTCCGGGCCTTATTTCAGAATTTATATTCGAATTTTCTGTTATTCAATCAATTGAAATATTGTATATACATATAACTCCGATGGCAATAAAATACTATGGAATGCTCAAGCAGTTACTGACTCAGAAAGAGCCTTTTACTTAACCACGTCCAATTCAATTGAAAATTTGCGCACTATTTTCGTACTCGTAATTATTTTTCAGACTTAAATTTCCTAACTAAAAAGCATTAAATAAATATAAATAAAATAAATTTTTAATCACGCTTTTATTTAAGGATGTATTAAAAGTTATAAAATACTTTTTAAATGTTATATGTTATATAATTAAAAAAACTTGACGCGTTATCACTTCTTTTGATATTTCATATTTAAGTAAGTAGCTATGGTACTTCAGTTATCGAAACTTACCTAGGTATCTTAGTTAGACGCCTCAAAATCTTATAAATTATATATTACTTTACATTTAAAAACATTTTTATACCTTAGTCCATTGTTAAATAAAGGAATGATAAATTTTTTTGTACTAATATTTACTCTTCTTATCTAATTTTGTAACTTATTCTTTTATATAAATAAATTTTTATAAGACTCACCGGAACAAGTATTAGCGTTAAATTTTTACTTAACCACTTTTGAAAATATAAGACGAGAAATTACTATTTTTTTTTATTGTGTATAATTCTTTTTTAAGAGTGAAGATATATAAACGTTTTTCGCAAGTTGAAACAAGTATTCGAATTCCTTCAATTAATAGATGATTTTTTCTTAAAATAGAGATATTGTTTTTGTTAACATTTAATGTTCTTGTTGTACCAATTTGGATAAGGTAAAAATATCAAAGCTACACTTACTGTTGGCTACACTCTTAACTAAATGAATAAAAAGAGAAAACATTCAAATTAAAATATGTACTTACACATTCAAGTAATAGTTTGATATGTTTAAACTTAAGCAATGTCAGAATAATTTGTGAAGGCAATTTTTATTCTTGGAAAGTAAAACATATATTTTTTCAGAATTATCCTTCCTTTTGATGTAGAATTCATAAATGACTATAAATAAATTGAATCATATTAGAAATCCCAAATGGTAAAATTATTTTAAGACTGATTTAGGAATAAGGTATTACAAATTACCTTATTTTAACTTTTATAAGGAATCCCCCACCTACTCTTTCTTTATCAAAAATTATGTAGTAAAAATAGGACTTTTAAGAATTCATATATAGATATTAATAAATGGCTCAAATCCTCAAAAATCAAATCTAGTGTTTAAGATGAGAGTGATGAGGAATTTAATAGTTCCTTAGACGAATAAAAAATATCTTTTTAAAAGTTTCACAAAATGAAAAAAAAAATTTGATAAAAATTTTCCTCAAATCTGAAGCTTAGTAAATTAAGTTGTTCCTTACACACGAGGGTACCTTGTATTCGATAAAATACGGTTCAATCACATAAATATAAATGTGGATTTAATTTATATTAATTCTTAAAATATATTGTAAGGACTCTTTTGATATCGGATTACATTTTACTACATAGTTTATATCATATATCATTTTTGAAAAATACCAAACAGTGTTTGAATTCGAAACATGATTTTATATATATCTAAATAAAAATAGTCTCAGTTGCTTGTACGTGATGACAAATGCGGTGTGTAGTTCAAGAGGGTACTTTTCCGATTTAATCTTATTACGCATTTCAACGCGCAATTGGCATGATATAGTCATTCGTTTTTTTTTCTTGTTAAATCAGGCGTTATTGACCTTGACCACCATGCTGCAACTCTGCACTGCTCATAATTTCGCCCAGTGCTTATCACAAATGTCACTTTTCTCTTGAATGCAGTGTTTTTCGTTTTCCAGTGATTTAAATGGAATGCTTTCATAAAATTGCAACTGTGTACATATAGAGTACTGCACAGTAAAATTTTCTCGATGCCAAGAAAGTATTTCTTACATTCTAATAAAATTAATAAGCGTAAACATATGACTCTCAGTATAAAGGAAATATAGAGATATATAATCAAATGTCAAGAAAAAAAGGAAAACCGAAACTTTATTATGAATAACTTCACTATCTATTCTTCGACATTTTATGACACGAAAAATAAATGAAGAAGTTTGCTACATAAGCTGCAACAGCAAAAAAAAAAAAAAAAAAGGGGAATCAAAACATGCATTTCAGAAAACCTGAGCGAGAAATTCTTGACTATGCTTTGCCCACTCGACTTAATACAAAACGATCAGAAGGAAAACATGTGATGGAGCCTTTGATCACTGAAAAAGTAAAACAGTTTCATCGTGAGCTGATTATAACGAGTGCTTATGTGTTTTCCGAAGGCTGGGGTCAGAAACTTAAAATTGAATACTAAATCAGGAGGCTGGAGATATCATATCAACCAATGAAAAGGCTGCTCAATATTTCAATTGTAATGATTTTTAGCTAAAGGGATTTATTTTTAATATCCCGTGTAAACTGCGCAATATATATATATATATATATATTGCGGACCATTAAAATTGCAAAACCAGGAAAGAATGATCTGATGAATGTCAAAAATCACATGTAAGGTTAGAATATGCAAATGATTAGTATTTCAGCGCATTTAGAAGACGCAGGAGAGAGAAACGACATCTGAAGCACTGTATAAAAGAAACGCTGCGCAGAGGATTTCTCATTCGGAAAGCGCTTTGTAAGAAGAATTTGTTCAGAATATCGTGTTATGCCTCGAATAATAAGAAGAAATGCTTACCACGAAGTGTCGGAATTCGATAGATACAGGATCGTTGCCTATCGAGAGAGTGGATTATTGTTCCGTGACATTGCCCGTCTTACTTTTCGAAATATAACCCCTGTCATACGAATGTGGAATCAATGGGTTGCTGAGGGTCATACTAATCGGCATGCAGGATCTTCACGCCCTCCCATGGCTAACACCCGAGAGGACAGACATATTGTGAGGTCAATCCTGCAAAACCATACAACAACATCCCGAAACATTAGTTAGGAAATAAGCATGTTTGCAGCAGCTTGGACTGTCAGCACGGCAACCATTACTTCGGCTTCCCTTGACATTGCAGCATAGAGATGCTGGTGCGCCAAGTGACAAAGCTTGATACAGGATTGGTACAATGTCGTCTTTTTAGAAGAGTCCCGGTTCTGCGTGCAATATTATGATGGACATATAGTTATGTGTCTGGAGGTTAAAAGGAGACTTCTCGTCGGCGTCTTGCATTCGATATTGGCATAGGGGACCTGCACCTGGTGTGATTGTTTGGGTAGTAATTGTGTACACGACACTCATATCTCTTGTTTGGATCGAAGGTAATTTGAAGGCAGATCGGTACATTTCTGACATCTCACATTCAGGGGTTGTGCCCTATAATGGTAACAACAAGGTAATGCAAGAAATGTTTCATGTCGTGATCTGATCTTCCTCGATACACAGGGTATTCAATTGTTGCCTTGAACTGTACGGTCTCCAGATCTGTCACCCATTGTAAACACTTGGTCATGAGTTGCTGAGAGACTGGCCCGCCACTCCTATCCAACTCATACGGTTGATGAAGTGTGGCATACACTTGAACAGCATGGAATGAGTTGCCCGTTTCTGTTATCCAAGCCTAATTTGACTCCATGCTTAAACGGGTAAATGCCATTTTAGCAGCCAGAGGTGGTAGCTGTTTCTACAAATTTTACACTGCCGCAAACCCCTAAACTACTTGCAAATTTATCATTTTGTCTTCATGCCGTTCTGTTTACGCACAATATAAATATATTTTTTTGTATTTGCTTCCCTTCATGGTGTTGCAATTTTAAAGGCTAACAGTATATATATATATATATATATATATATATATATATATATATATATATATATATATATATATATATGAGAAGTGAGATGCTATGATTTGGTCTGCTTTTTATACATCCTGAAGATTAAATTTAAGAAGTGTTGTCTCGAAATCAGTTATTGAAAAAAACTTCTTAGCTAATTAACAATTCGTATTCTTTTCGAAACAAATATATGAAACTATTAATAAGTAACAAAATTAGCTAAACTTATTAAAAAAATATTTACCTCCACCTTCAGCACCTGCAATATAATAGAAATAATTGTAATTTCTGTTTAAAATTTTGCTTCATTTATTACAAATGTGATGAACAATATTGTGTTAATATGCCATATATAGAATGACCACGACGAAAACCCCCTGAATCCTCTTTTTTG